>NW_010584765.1:0-65839 GCF_000705375.1 Tinamus guttatus | reverse complement strand
TGTTGATCTGTAAGGCAACTCCTCTAAGCAAAAACAATCTACACAGAGATCTGGAAACAAAACCACACGTACAAGCAGGCCCTGCTACTTTGCTCTTTTCTGGCACTGCAGTATGAAGCTACAAATTATTTTAATAAACCTGGATGGTCAAGTTGCACTCGTCTTGCTGGCTGTGCAGTTTCTACACAAAAGAAAGAGTTTTCAAAGAAATGAACCAGCACACATGCTCTACACTAAGACCAATGGCCTTCTTAGCGCCTCACTCCATGTTTTGAAACTCTTTCCTCACAGATAGTAATATGCAAACTGAGCTCAGCCATTGTAAGCAGCATTTTCATTAGTCTCAGTGAGATCCTCCTGACCCCACGACACGTCTGCTGTGCACTGATGTATTAATTCTCTGTTAGATCTCTGTGCCAGGGAAAACTCGCTATGGGAAGCTGCATCTGCTCCTATCTCCCTACTCATTCACTGCCACTCTTCCAAGTGATTCCTCTGTTTCCATCCGAACTTCCTCATGCTATCAGCACCAGAATAATTGTTTCAAGTGCCTCGGTTGTAGCACACCAAATTTTCACTGCTAAGCAAAGGACAGTACCAGCCCTCGATCATTCGTGTTGCTTAACTGTTAGTTCTTTCCCTGGCTCTGTTTTAGACTAGTCCTTCTACACAAGTGTTATCCTTAACAGGGACTAGGCCTAAGCAGGACCTCCTTGTGAAGAGGACTCAAATTGGTTCCTGCCATATTATTTTTTTACAGTATATTCATAGCCTAAACATGCACTCTAAATGGCACTACACGAGTGATGAAAGCCAAAGAGAACGCATGTGGTAAAAACCTCAAGAGATGAAATCAATTATATCATTGCATTTCTCATTTTTTAGTATCATATCTGTGTACAGGAACTGAGAATGAATGAGAGCAAATGGAGACATCTGCAGCAACATTCTGTGGAAATTAAGCAGAGAAATTGTGAAGTCTAGACTACTTGTTGGACAAGTTCAGAGGCTACATACTCCAAAGCCAGACACACAATTTAAGTATGCAGACTTACCCAAACATGTAATTTATGCTCACTCTTGAATTTTTCAGCAAACTTCCGGATTTGCTTGGGATTAGATATATCCAAAATATGCAAGGAGATATTCTAAACAAAGAAAAGTAGTTATAATCAACACAGACAATGAACAGACCATGAGTGAGTTTGAGGCCTGCCTAGGTGAAAGTTATTTAAGCCATATGGAAAAATATTCTCTTCAGAACACAACTAAAGATATTTTAGAAACATATACAACCAGGAAATGTAATTCTAGACCTTAAAACATGTTAGTCACTAGATCCAGTTGCTTCCAAGCCATGGCTTTTTAATGCTGAATTTACTAAAGAGAATCCTACTTAGATAAATAGCTGCCACAGACAGTCATGCACAGCAGAATACTAGAAAAATACAGTAATGCTGGCAGAGCCTCTGTTCAAACAATACATAGAGCAGCTTCCTCTTTAGCTGGAAGGAACGTTCCAAAGCAATGCGCTAGGGTCCCAGCAGGGCACCAAGCACTAAGGTCACAGCACTGAGGATGACTTAGGTTGGCAGAGAACCCTGAAGGGAACCTGGGCTCACACCCTGCTCACCTCAGGCCACCAAGATGGGGTTGTTCAAGGCTTGCCCAGGGGACCTTCATTTATCTCCAAGCGTGGACACTCTCTAGCTTCTCCAGGATATCTGATCCAGTGGTTGACCACCATCATGGAGGAAAAAAAAATCCCTATTATTACTATTATTTCCCCTAATATCTAATCAGAATTTCTCCATGCTGCAGTTTGTGTCCACTTCCTCTCGCCCTTTCCCTGTGCACCACCAAGAAGAGCCTGGCGGTGCCATCACTGCATCCCATCATTATGGGGCTGTAGGCAGCAGCAAGACTCACCTCAGCCTTCCCTTCCTAATATTGACCAAACCCAGCACTCTCAGCGTCTCCTTGTTCACCACATGCCCCACCTTTGTGTCACCTTCATGGCCCTCCAGGACACCCAATGTCTTCCTTGCCTTGGGGAGCCCAAAGCTGGACGCAGGATTCCAGACTCATGGTCTCACTAATGCTCTAAGAGGGGAGGGAAGCGTCCCTTCCTCCACCTGCTGCCTGCACTGGTGCTAATGCAGCCCAGAATGGGCTTGGTCCTCCTTGCCCCAGGGCACGCTGATCACTCAGGGTCAACAGGGTGTCCCCAGGTCCTTGTCTGTCACGGTGCTTCCCAGAGACCTTCTTCAGCCTGTGCCGCTCCATGGGGTCACTGCAGTGCTGGGGCAGGACTGCTCATGTGCCCCCAGTGAACTTCATGTTCAGGTCAGCCCCTTTCCTCACCTGTTAAATCCCTCTGGAGAGCAGCCCTCCCACCCACATATCAGCTATTCCCTCTGTTTGATCTGTTCGATCACCTGCAAACTGGTGGAGAGCTCCTTCCCTCCCGTCATCCAGGTTGTTAACAGAGATGTAACATAGTTTTGGGCCCAGCACTGATCTCTGAGCAAGTCACTAGTAACCAGCCTCCAGATGGACTTCATCCTGTTCATCCTTTGGAGCCCAGTTGTCCAGGTGGTTCTTCTTCTGACTGGTTATCTACCAGTGCAAACCACAGCTCTCCAGACTCCCATTTCAGAGCAAAGCTCTATGCATTCAAGCCACCCCGTGCATACAATTCCTCCTCACTGCTCTCCACAGCCTGCCCTCCTGAGACAGCCCGTATACAACCACTACAGCACTCTAGCCAGGCAAACCGTGTCTATAACCCCAACAAGTTCACAAATCTGCAACTACGTATGAATATTTAATCCTTCCTGTTTGTTTCCCACAGTGTGGATATTTCATGGACAGGCACTAGAGACTGACTTCAGCCATGTGGCCTTCACAGGGAACCTCCTCCATTATGTTGTCCTCTAGACACATCCTTACTGGCCTCACACATCTACACTCAAGATACTCTCCCCCAAAGTCATTGGTGCCTGTTTCAATCGGCAACAAAGGGTACAATTCAGAGGGCCACATAAGCCTTAATAGAGTCTTCTTAGTACCCTAGATCTGAGTCCTTGACAGGCAACAAATCTCCCAGAAATCAAGCCAGGTTGGCAGACGAGCATGGTGCCTCCATCCCACACACAAGGGAGCCTCCAGGCACTACCACCCACGGCTTCATCCCCAAGTTCACGCTTGGTTTAGGCTCAGCTGTCTTCAAAGCCTCCCCTGGCAGCACTTGCTCTTCCTTGGCTGTTACCATGGCACTAATACCTAGCCTGTAAACACACATCTGCAGGCAGAGATGCCTTCTGCCTTCTGTCACCAGCAGTCACAAGCTTCCAGCCTTCCTGATCTTGGCAGTCTGTCATCTGAGTGCAGTCTCCAGCTGTCCCTCCTTCCATGCAATGTGGGGTCTGTGATCTTTTAATCCATGCAGAAATACTGTCAATCTTCTGTTGACTCTCGCTGGAGCTCTGCGCTCTGCTCACCCCCTGCAGCTCAGCACCTCAACCACAGCAAAGCCAAAGAGATGCGGCCACCACCACAGTCTGCTCCCGGCCTGGGGAGAAGCAGCAGGTGCTTTTTGCTGTCCAAGATTTGTCACATGCTCTGGAGCAATGTGTGGGTCAAGGCCTCCCACGTGCCAGGCACGACCCCTCCAACCAGCATAGCACAACGTGCCTCACTTTACATGTAGCAGCCTCAGGTGCCTTCTGCACCCTCTTCCACAATAACTGCTGCATGAACCACCAAGTCCCTGCGAGGTGCCCCATGTCACAGCAGTCTTGCAATGTTTTAAATACTGCAGGCAGGGATGCTGATGCAATACAATAAAAAAATGGAAACCTTTACTTGAGAGTAAACTCATCATTTCTTACCCATTATAGCTATAAATATTTCCTCTCTCCAAAACAGCAAAACTCTTTTACTGTTTCTTACAAACAAATCCCTTGTTGTTTTGAAAATTGGTGTTCTCTCCAGTACAAGCACAGTGGCATTTATCAGCATGCAAAAGGTAGGTCAAATACTGCTCTTTTGGATTGCCCTTAGTTTCAAAAACATAGCACAGTCCTATGACACATCCCAGGAAAAGGTTCTAAGACAATAATACAGAGAATGTGTTCCACAAAAAAAAAAAAAACACTAACAAACAAAAAACCAATATTCATTAAAGCACTTCCCCTCTTTCCAACCTGTTTCTTTAAATACAAGTAGAACAGATAAGTGAAGAAGCTGGGAAAATTATAAGGCACTATTCCCAGTCTGTAATTCTGCTTTCCTGAAGATAAAAACACTTTATTTCTTCTCTTGAGCTAGATTTCGGTTCCTTAGTTGAGGAAAGTTAGAATTTCTCATCGCAGTGTTTATTTCTTACCAAAACCTGACACTGTACTACAGTTCCTGCCTCTCTAAAAGCTTTCCACCTTCAGCACTACTGGAACAGACAACCTGCTGATTTTTGGGCAGATGTTCAAATGTACAAAAGATTTTGGCATAATTGCAAATAGAGAGACATCTGAATCAACACTTTTCTGCTGAATATTGTAATATTGTCTCAGAGAAATGACCCTTATCTTTGTTCGCCAAAGAATCTTCCATGGTAGCAAGGTCATTTTCAAAGTGAGACCTAATCTCCAAGCCTGAATCTGCTTGAACAGACCAGGAGAACATCCACGTTTGCAGGTCTAGGTTCAGGCAACCGCCACATAATAACTCGATTTCAGCACTGAACTCGGGCATCCTCTGGTTACTGTTGGTGTGGCATGAAGATGAAAAAAGCCCTTGGTGTCCACTGCAATAGCACTTCTGTCCAGGCGATGAAGAGCAGGACCCCAGCAAGGTAACTATGCATGCAGATTGTCAAACTGTAGATAAAGTAAATCTTTTGCATCTGAATGAATATTTGCAAAGAATGATATTTTTGTGCACTCATTCAAATTACTTTTTCCAGTGCAGTCTCACGTCCCACAAGGCTCCTTCAACAGCCAATCTATCACTTAACCGAATGCTCCTTTCTGTGTAACTGCCCTGTGCCCCAGATCATGCACAAGTTCTGCAGTGCTCTTGTAGCCATCTACTTCTAGAGAACCTACAGATCGGCCGCCTACCAAAACTGCAAATTGTGACTGTGCTGTGTTTAGAGGAAGAATGTTACTTGCCTCTAGGTTTGTTTCTTCAACAGACAGAACAGAAAAGAACTTTCAGAGGTCACCAAAGCCATCCCTGTTCTCCAGGTCATCTGAGTGTGTCTCTGTTTATTGCCATTCTCTTCTGAGTTAGAAAGGGAGCTAACTCTGGTAAACACTAGTCCTTCCACAGTTGTATGTTATTATAGCAAGGGGATTATGCTGTTATAGACAACTGGAGAGTATTTATTTTTACATAAGGACTGGTCAGTCTAGTCCACCTCCATTAAAGAACTGAAGTGTAATGTCAGTAGTGTTGCACTGGGGAGCTACAATCAAACAGCACAAAATTTAGTCAATAAGGTATCTCTAAACATAAAAAGTCTTCAGAATTTTTGATCCACATTAAAAACCACTAGTGGAATCAAAACACTTGGTTCAAGAGCCAAGTCACTATCTAATGAGAAGACAGCTTTCCATCTAAGGTAAAAGTGACAGCCCATCTCCCCGAGTACCCCCTCCTGAGCCATTAACAGAGCACCACTGAGAGCTACAGGGCTGTACTGCAGAGTGAGAGAGAAACCCTGAGCAGAAAACAGGAGATAGGGAAGAAATACAAGAAAATGAGAAGGAAAAATTGCAGTGCATGGAACTAGGGTTCCACAGGACTCCACAGAGCAGAGGAGGCAACCCTAGCAAATCAGAGGCACCTTATGCATACATGTAAAACCTTGGACTCTAATGCTGTAAACTGATAGACACTTTTGCAAGACTGTTGCACTGCATTAACCTTAAAAAGCCCCAGCCACATAGTTAGGAATAGTAAACAGGGTGTCACAAACATATCAGCAATAAATATTAAGTAAAACAGAATGCTCCTGGAGATGTAATAACCACAGAAAATATCACCGAGTGAAATTAAACTATTTGAGTCTATAGGGATGATAAATTGTTAGCTTGTACCATGTCTTTATGAAAATGCTATTAAAAACACAACAGCCAAACAAGCAAAGAAAATATCTCAAGATCTCTGAAGTCTTAATATCAATAATATAGTTGAAACAAAAGGCTGAATAACAGCTCACCTGATTACCTATTTCTGTCAGGATTTCTTCTTTGGCTTCCTGGTCCCCGTCCCTGTTTCCACAAACCATGTGAACCGTGCCACCTGGTGGCTTTCCACAAGGAACACATGCGACAGCTGCTAAATGTGCTTGGGCGGGGAGGATGTCGGCAAAGAGAAGGACAAGAGGCAAGCTCCGATCTGCGATTTCTGCATGTGCTGAGCAGGCAAGAGGGGAGCCGAGGCTCCTCGTCAGGGCTGCTGGAGCTCAGCTCTGTGCAGCTCCTGGGCCTCTCGTGACACTGCAGAGCTGGGAGCAAGGACCAAACATCCCGGTTTGCCAGCCTTGCTCTTTCCTCTTGGCAATTGCCCCCTCCAGGCAAACTACTGCACAAACTGGACACACCAAGGATCCCAAGGTCTGCCAAAGCACTAAAGTAAAGGGATTTTAAACAAAACATTCAGGACTCGATGAGTGGACATGCAAAGACAGTTGAAGTATTTCTACTTGGCTCTGGCCACTACAAAGGGACATAGAGGGAGAATGTGTCCCTGCTGGAGCAGAGAGGTTGGACTAGATGATCTCTAGAGGTCACTTCCAACCTCAACTATTCTGTGACTGTGTGGGAAGGTGGCTGCTGCAACAGGCTTCCACACCATGGCTGTGTGTAGCCACTGCAGTGTACACACCATCTGCTCAAACCAACTTCTGTCAAGTTTGCATGTCATGTTTAATGTAGACGAAATACTAGGGCTGCACTGGAATTCAAGCAAAGGAAACTGTGTGATAAAAGCTTCTTACGCTGCACGCTTCGCAACTATTGTAAAAGGGTTGAATGACACAAGTGATTTGAATACTATGTAAAAATGGGAATAAAAGGCCAGATATCAGATTTCTTCCCAGTAATAGCAGAGGAGGTAATGAGAACCTTGGTCACAAGCTGCAGCTTGGGAGGTACAGGTCAAGTTTGCACTGCAAGATGAGAACAGCATTTCATCAGGTTGTCCTAGAGGTGCTATGAAATTTCCATTCCTGGTGAGCTATCAAAATCCATCTAGACAAAGCTATTGCTGATTTGATGTGCTGGCAACACTCCTGCTTTGAGCAGGATGTCGGACAAGATGACCCCTAGAGGTCACTTCCAACCAACATTTCTATGAATAGACTATGCAAGACATATTCTGCATATTCCTCTCAAGGAACTGGACACCTATCATTGATTCATGGCTTAGACACATTAAAGAAAGCCTTCATAAACAGGACTAAAGTAGAGGTAGGTATGCTCTTTTATTTCTCTATACTGTTCTCTAACCATAACAAGGATTTTTCTTTTAATGTTTGAGTCGCAGGTACATTTTACTTGCACTTCTTTTTAAGGGTGTTCTTAGTTTCTTAGCACTCTTCTAGTGCTCAGAAATTAAATATAAGAAATATTAAATGTACCCTAGCAATAGAGCTACACTCCCCTAGCAATAGGGTACACTAGAGCATTGATCCATGTGCTACACAGGCCATTTGGGGATTTTTTCCACTGAAGCCCATTACAGCAATATCCTTAGCATGCAGCTTACAGGGGGACAACAGCCGGGCAGATCCTCTGAAATTTCCAGCAAGATATGAATCCTCCACCACTCTGAAGGAGTTGATTGGGTTACTAATGCTGAATGCACAGCTTTAGGCAGCAATGGTAGACTCCTCAGCCTCGGATATCGATATGCATGACAGTAATTGATTTTTAGTATGGGTTTTCTTCTTCAGTTGTGTTAGTGTTACAAATCTTCTGGGCATGAAAGGGACCCTGTACAGACAGGCCTTGAATGTATACAAACCAAAATGGAAAACAGTCTTTCCCCAAGGGAGCTTAGATTTCAGGAGTAAGAGAGAACCAGGATGGGCAGTGGTGTTCAACGCTTGCATGTCTGTCCACTTCTCACAGTAACTGCAAAGGCAGCCTGTAATTAGAGACCGAAAGGCAGATAAATAAGTGCATTTGTAGATGTTCAGAGAACTATTCCCAAAGCATAAGGCACTGCAGAGAAGACAACACAGGTCATATGTACCTGTACAAATTTAATAAATGAATGGCTGGCCTTCAGGGTGACTGGGAGCATTTTAGTCTACGTTGAGAGGTGTCCTGTCAACAGAGGTGGTTTTGACTCTGAATAGGATTCCTTTTTCTTGATGTTAAGAACACAGGGAAGTTGTGTGGTGTGATGCACAGTCAGGAAAGCTTTTTCCATAATAAATATCTAAAGTTGTTGAAACTTGAACAGCACATGGGAACCATAAAGAGTGGTTGGGATAAGGCTGCATCAAACCGGAATTTGCAGTTCACAAGAAAGAGGAAAGAACAAATGTGCAATACCCATAAGACATTGAAAAGCTGAACTCAGGCTACAGAAGGTCATATCTCAAGACTGCAGTTAATTTACAAAGCTGTGCAGCGCTTGAAAAAGCCAATGTAAAGTGATATACCAATGTGGCCATATGTCAAGCTACATTGACTTGGATGTTCTTTTGTTGAGTTTGAATTCCTTATTTTCTTGTCATGATGTGCTTGAAGTGAATTAACCAGGAGCTAGACTCCTCAAAGCTGTCAGGATGTTCCAGAGTGGTACTCTAAGGATGCAGTCAAGAAGACACTGATAATCATTTTAACTTCATACCTATAGCAGTACCCTAAAAGAATATCAGAGAGGCAGCTTGAGCCCAAGAGTATCTTTTGGTCTCCAAATACTAGCTGCAGCGACCAAAACCTCAGAAATATAGGCACCTTGTCAACCGACCTACTTGAGACGGAACAGACAAAGCAACTCTATGTAAAACAGTTATTATGTATAATGGCAGTATTGGGAACTTGAAATCAACTGTGACATCAGCATCAACAGGAATCTTTAACCTTTAAAATTTTTGAATTAGTTGAAGTTAACCAAGCCCAAACTCTCCTCCATAAGGCACTTGCTAGAGCCCAGACAGGCAAAAAGAGCCCCACAAGCTCCTCCCTTTTGTTCCATATGCCAAAACTCTTGTCATTCTTGCACTATAGGAATTATTTTGGTAATTCTGAAAGCCTGAAAGGGATTATGTTTATCTTTACATTCTAGCTAGTTGCAGTTCATTCTTACTTAGATACATCAATAGAAGAAACTATTGCACGCAATCAGTTAAGGGACCTAAACTCCAGATTATTGTTGTTAAGATCAAGTACAACTCTGATTCTTTTATATCTGCCCACCTCAATTTAGCAAAGCCAATTGTTCTCTTTCATCCTATAACACAATTGGAAGTTCTTCAAAATAGTTTAAATCCTGCCAGGCAGCTACTTGCACTGAATAAGCCTTAAAGTGAGTTTGATCCATCACTGAGATCTCTAGATGCCTCTATAACTTACAAAGTATTGGTAATCTTTCACTTCAGAAAAAAAAAAAAAAGTAGATCTTCTTCACTTACTTGTTTTCTCTCATTATTTCCAATTTTCACCCTACCAACCATGCTTAAAGCTCCGATGTGCATCACCAGCCCTGTAAAACAACCTCCCTGGATGCCCCTTATAGGGAAGCACGTGCGTCTTCAACATCTGTACTAGGAAACCAAATTTGCCTCTGTTTCTCTCTTCTGCAAGGGGTTCCCAGCGCTCCAGCTCCCCTCTCTTCACCAAGACTTTGGCCATGACCTTGCCAATGCCACTCTTGTCTTCAGTGGCCAGGAAAGGCTACTCAGCCACATCCACTTCGATATCCGCGGGGCTGAAGTATGTGGATACTGACTTGTAGTCGATCCTGAACAAGTCGGAAGAAACCCGTGAGAAGGAGAGTATACCACATATCCATTAAAATAAAATTAATTAATTAAAGGCCTGGAAGGTTTACAAAGTGCTTTCCTAACACTGCCCAGCAAACTGGACAGGACACAGCTGCCTGGAGTGGGGGGCCACATCTGTAAGCAGCAGCTTTCAGAAACAAGGATTAAAAATTCACCTTTCCTGGCATATGTGGGAGGGGCTTTGGGTGGGGGGGAGTGTTCCCTTAAAAATAAAAGTGGGAAGCATTAAAAATGGCTAAATTAAACTCCTTTCCCCCTCGTCCCCCACCACCGACAGTACGTTTTGTAATCCCGCAACCCCTTCACCCCACGGACGGGGGTACCAGGACATCGTGCCACCTCTGCTGCTGCCGCCATGGCCATGGCAGCCCCCCTTCTGCCCTTACATAAAGGTGCCTGCCCATTAGATAAGGGCCCAGGAGGATGGAGGACACCCATGAGGTGCCACCATTACAGGCCGGCTGCCCGCCCACTCTCACAGAGGGGTGGAAATGGCAGCTGTGCTGACTGCTGCTTCCTGCAGCCCTTCAGGCCTTTGGCTTCCTTCCCTCTCCGCCTCTCCCTTCAGTTCATTTCCTTTCCAACCAGCCAGCAAGGAAAAGGATCTGTGTGGAGCCACCTGATCTGGCGTGATGGCACTAGTTTGGTCACACTTTGTCTTCACCCCGTGCTGTCACCTCCCCTCATGCCCCATGGCCGCCATGGCTCAGCCTGACGCATCTCTGGCCGCTGGCCGTGTCCTCACAAGTGTCCTAGCCGCTGTCACAGATGAGATGTTGGCCTGTGGTAGTCCTTGGCCTCCCCCGTGCTGCTCTTGCTCTGGAAAATCACCACAGGGATATGCCCTTGCGCACACATAAATAACCTGTTTGCATCACCGAAAGGTGTTTTACACAACGTAAAATCCCATGGACCTCTAGCAGTGCAGGGGAGTGGTACTCAAGTGGCTGTTGAAATAGCTACAGGGAGATTGAAAATGTGCTCAGGTCCTCAGACATACCTTTTGGAGCTATGAGGTCCAAGGGACTTGTTTGGAGATGCAGATCTGGGCAATCCCTGTTAGCCCTAAGGAAATTGCCGTTACAGGTGTAACTGCATTTATAAACACACTAAAGGACTGTAGAGCTATGTAGCTCAGTTTGGAGATGTCAGATGAATTCATGGTGGTGAAAGAAAGGAGGGGCTCTGCCTTTTCTTGACCATATTTGTGATAGTCTGATGCTGGTTTTTGCAATGTCTAGGATTGCTGCTCGAGCCTCCCACTTGCCCAGAGAGCTGCCTAAATATCAGGTTCTCGCCCAAAAGTTGGTTCCTATCACGGAGCTGCAGCTTTGGAGCTCAGCCCTGCCTACATGTGCAGGGTGCTGTGAGTGAAATGAGGTTTTCCAGAGTGCAGAAGGCCACATTTTCACAAAAGTGTCTTCTGCTGTCCACTAATTGTCCAGCTAAAATGTTTTCAAATCTGAAAATGCTTATTCTTTGTATTAAAACATTTGAAAGAATTTATTTGAGTACTCACAACCCAGGATGATTTTAATTTATTTAGTTCTTGCAAATAGCTAGGACCTCTTGGCTAAAGTGTTTCTAAGCAATTCAGCCTGATTGTAATGCTCAAGATGAAGACTTCTGGACCAGGAAGGAACAGCTTGGCAATAGTGTGAGTGACAGCATGTTATTTCCTGTAATGAAAAATGAATGGCAACCAGAACTACAGCTACATCCTATGATGTCTGTAAGTATATAATTGTAAGCAATATGGAAATAGTTTTGCGATCATCACCTACCAAGTGCAATTTGCAACCCAAACTGTACAGCCTAGGCTGCTATAATGATGTTACATAAAGACATTCGCTGTGAACAGAGCAGATGTTTGGCTTATGTGAGTCCTGTGCATGGTCTGCAATAATATTGCCTGAATCCCCTTGCCCTCATATCCCTTTAGCTCCCCCTCGGCCTTGCAGTCTGCATAAATCTGGTCAGTTAATCTCCTTCAGAACCAGTTCTGGGAAAATGCAAAACATGGGGAAACCAGAAAGTGATGGGACTATGATGCCTGCCCTTATTAATATCCGGTCACAAAGCTGCAGCACTGCCCCACATTTTAATACTAGTTTAATACTAATTAGGGACTGTCCTCACCTTGGCTATGTAGCCCTGAGCGCACCTTGGGATGCTGTTATTGGAGCAGTAATGTGCCACGGTTGCTTACCCCGCAGAATTAGCTGCCTTCTTTACAGGAGGTATGCTTCCAAATTGAAAAACATCAACAAGTCCCCAGCAAATCAAAAAGCCAATCAAAGCGCCTATGAGTAAATGCAATCAGCTAGGTTATGCTTTATTCCCTTGCTTCTTATTTTACTCTGGTTATTCATAGGCACTCGGACTATAGCTTAGTACAAAGCAAAAATGAGTGACAGCTCTGATGTGTTTTGCTTGTCATTCCAGTAGAGGTTCTCAGACCAGGAATACCTCCCTGCAGTCGTTGGCTCTCTCTGAAGGTAAATAGGGAGTGTGCAGAGAGACACAGGGTGCTGCCTTCCTTGCAGCCTAAAACGTTCAGATTGAAGCTGGTAGAGCACAACTGAGATACATAAACCACCAACATGAGCAAGCGTGGTAAAAGCTGTCCATGAGTCAGACACAAAAATATAAGATATCCAGACAACGGAAGTAGCTTATAATAATTTGGGGTTAAGCGGTAATGTGAAATGATAGCATATTACTCGCATTATTTAACAGTCTCAGAGAAGATAAAATTTGCGGGAAGAGATCTGAATGCAGAGTGGGGATCAAGCGTCACTCTGGTATATACACAAAATCCTCTAAGCTTAGTGTATAAATCTAATAGCACCATTACTGTGGTGCTAGCCAGGGCCTCCTAACAAATGCCATTTCCAAGAAATTTTATCAGCATTGAGAAGTGGCGCCCTTTAAGCAGTAGCACCACACACGCAAACAGACGAAGCTGGAAGACGTTTGCTTACACTCACATGCTTTTCCAGTCGTGAGGGCCTAAACTTGCGCCCAAAAGGGAATCGTCAGATCACCGTGTTGACATACACATGTATAAATATTTCAGCCATGAAATTCTGCCTGGCCTAGCAGCTTCATTTCAGAACCAGCCTTTGAGAACTGGCCTAGCAGCTAGATTTTTCTGCATCCTTATTTCACCTCCCGGGATGTTTTGCTTTTGTGCTGTCCTTCTAGAAGCAGGAGATCGCAGAGATTGAGTGAATGCCCTCTGCTAACCCACCCATCACTGCAATGAGGCAGCATGTGTCATGTGCCTCAGGGAGGCTATAAGAGAATTTTCCTGCTAATTGGGTAGTGCCAGTGAAGGACCTGCTTGGCATTACTCTCACAGGCAAAATTTCCATCCACATCAAAAGTGTTGGCTGCGCACTGCTTTTTATACTGAATTCTAGTTTGATACACAAGTTAGCTGAGTTAGAATCTGTTCTGGAGGTTTGAAAGAAATGGAAAGTTACAGTTTTTTGTTTCTTTCATGGTTGATATTAGTTTAGCATTAAAATCAGATAGCAGACTCTCCCAGATGGGAGGGATTTCTGAGGCAAGGAATTCTTCTCATTGATTAGCCACCAGCATCTGAGATAACTATCTCAGGCAACAACTGATACATATCCATATCCTGTCTGCCCTCAGAACAGGGAGGCTCCAGAGAGCCACAAGTCTGTGGCACTCCTGGCATTTCCCCTATTTGAGCACAGAACAAGATAGCTTCACCCTGTCAATGTTTAGTCCTAATACAACAGACTCACTTTAACTATGTCCCTTGAGGACTGGACCCACTTAAGGATGTCTACCCTATCACATAACTCACAGCATATTTGTAGGTCCTGATTCTGCTATTGGCCATACTACATAAATGTTAGTTGAATCTCAGGCTCTCATTAGGTATTTAGCAGCTTTTTCTGTCCAAATCAAACTAAAACATGATTTGGAGGACAGTTTGCTTGAGGGATGATTAATTGCCAAGCAGTATGGGTGAAACTGGACTCACTCTTCTGTCCTAACAGTGCTTGCACCTTCATGCCCCCATATATGCCCTTATCCTGGGGCTTGTGACACACACTCTCAACCTCATACTCTAAAAATGCCACTACTGGACTGCAATGCAGCCCTTGCTATTTCAGACACTTTAGAAAGATAAAAGGACAATATATCTATATATTTATATGTCTTAAGGGTACCACATTAAGCCCAGGGGAGATGGGAGCCACTGTGCACATCTGGGCCTGCAGTCGGGGACCCCTTGTTCAGATAAGTGTATTTAGTAGCGTAGAAGTGGCATCTGAGGTTGTTAGATGTGCTCTCCACAAATACAAAAAAAAAAACCTCAAAGGAAAAAAATAATCTGGAGAGTTGTATTTGTGACTCTCAAGGTATTACAGGTTTCATGTAGTGATGAACTGAGGCTTTCACAACTTCTTAAAGCACAACAGCTGGTGAAAAATGCCTCTCTGTCTCCCCACCTGGACTAATGGAAAATTATATCTAGAGTCAATCCATCTTTTTTCTTTTCTATCAAAGAACTGGGAGTTTTAAGCAAAGTATTAATTACCCCCCCAAAACAAAATATTCATTGCTGTGAAGGGCTCTGTGCTATATGGTGTTTCAACATGTTTCATATTCCCAAGGGACAGCTCTAAAAGGCTGATAGAGTACTCAAGAGCTCCATAGGAATTATACATCATACAAGATGTTTATGAGCAGCTTCTTTGCCATCTTGCCAAGCTCATCTATTATTATTTTTTGGAGCGGCTAAAAGCTCTGTCTTAAGGACAACCAGCTCCTTTGCCGGCTCCTTACAGGAGACCTGGCAGGCTGCTTTGCCTTCTCTCCTTTCCTTGCAATTACCGATTTTTTAATTAAGTCTCTGTGCCTGCCCCCATTAAGTCAATCAGAGCATCGCCGCTGATTGCGGTGGGAGCAGGAGCAGCCTTTAAGGGCCAGAGCTGCAGGAAAGCTCCGTGTCTGTAATCGGGGATGGCTTTACAAAGGAAGGGGGAACCACGTGCAAGTCACTGTCGTGTCAGGAGCCGCTGAGAGCTGAGTGTTTGCTTCAGCTGTGGGTGCTGGACGCTTGAAAACTCCCGCTGTAGAAAGCAGTGCTGCCCCAGTGCCTATAAGGATGATTAAGGGCTGTCATCAGCTCCGGGGAGGCAGTCAGCACCCTTTCCTTGACCCTGCTGAAGCAGGGGGTTTGGGGAGCAGCCAAAGAGCAGCATCCAGGCCCCGGAGCATTAGGGATACACCCGGATTGCTCACGGTTTGCAGGGAGAGAGAAGACAAAGCTGCTCATCTCGAATGCAGAGAGGGTCCGAGTTTTGAAATGCATGGTGTGTTTTTGAACAGCAGGACGTTTGCTTTGCTGGGCGCTCTCACACCCCGGCCACGGTGAGGTTTGCCAGCAGCTGTCATCAGCAGTGTGGGTTTCAGAGAGCAGCCAGGCTGTCCACGGACCAAATGGCCTTTTGTTCCTGGGAAACAAATGTGGCCAGCTCTGCTCAATCGCTCCTTTTTACCCAGCAACCAGGGAAAGGAATCTCGGCCTTGGCTTTAGCAGCAGTGGGGATTTGCCCTATGGACAGCTCGAGGGCCTTGGTCTCCTCCTGGTGTCTGGGACTGCAGGGCCTCACAGGGACACACATGTCCTGGCAAGGACAGGGAACACTGTGGACCCTCCCGGAACTGACTGGGAGCAACAGCTAAATCTTATGAATTCCTCTCCTGCATCATGCCAAATAGTTTATATACATTTGTGTAAACCGTTTTAAAAATAATGAGAGCTTTGTAGCTGATTTTCATCTCAGAAAATATATTTTTTAGTCCCTAAAACCACAATTTTATGCCCATGATTGAAAGATAATCTTGGTATCCTTAGAGCAGACATCAGGCTTGAACACATTCGTGTCTGTTGCTGTGCTGTAGCAGTAATGCACTAACGCTTTCCGCAGCCACCAGCCTTTCTCTTAGTGCTTTTCTCTCGCTATAAATAATCACCCTGCCTGAATTGCTCATTTGGGAGCCTCACTGTTTAGCTCATCTCCGTCGCATGCAGATGGAGGGTCTGCCTGGGGCTCCCGCAGTGACCCCGCATTTCTGAAGGCTTCTGGGATGAAGCCTGGGCTACAGGCTGGGGCAGCGGTGCTGCAGAAGAAAGAGGTAGGATCAGAAGGGAGCAAAACATGCCTATTGCGTATGGCTTTTGCACTCTTATCTTCCTCTGAGCCCGACTCCTGTGTTTGTTTTTCACATTTAAGGCCTAAAGTTAATGGGATCTTTACACGGGTCGCAGCAGATCTTGAAGCTGGTCTTGTATAGTGATGCTTATGGGTTTCCTGCCTCAGGTGAGTTCTGCTGTACTCCATCCAGCTCTTTTTTATTATTATTATTTTCTTATGCTTCCACAACTTTTAAAACTCATTTAGATTGATTATTCTGACATGGTTGTTACCACTAGGTTCCAGATACTACCTAATAGTCTAGATACTCTCACTACCTCAAAAGCAGGGCAGCACACAAACTTCAGCAGCTTGTGTGGCTGTTCTACACCGTGTTCAAATGCTAAAGGAACAGACTGAAGTTTTGTGTCCACAAGCAATCCACATGGTGTGAACACACAGAAATACCTGAATGTTACACATGTAAAGCTACGGAGCCAAACATCCTCTCCCAAGTAAGCAGCAGATGCCCTTACTAAAAGTCTTATTTCACCTAGTTATTGGAGGAAATATTTTTAGAAGCTCATTAAAAATAATAAAGCAATTATTTTTGATGTACTATTATCCTGAAAGTAAATAGAATTTACTGATGTAAAATCCACACAAAAGTAAAATAGCAATACAAAGAGCAAGAAAAAAGCAAAGCAAATAAAAAGTTGTTGTCTGTAGCAACCTGTGAATAACTGTGTATAGCAGATATTTTTCTCCACTATTTTTACCCTGTGTAGCCAGGCTTGATACTGAAAGGCGAAATGTTTTTTTCAAAGCATTGGGAGTCTAAGCTATAAAGACATGAAGGTATCTAACTCATATGGAAATCAAGGAATGCTGGTTCCCAGGAAGCTTTCATGCATGCTGGACTATGGGGCCAGTTCTCAGCAACTTGTCCCTCTCACATTAGAGCTTTTGCACTGCAGCATGGAGAATTGAATCACAGATTTCCCCTTCGCTTGGGTGTTAATGATCACGCACAAGAGCCAGTGCAGCAGAGATTCTAACCTGTGGGTGAACTCAGCCTCTGACAAAACTGTTCATCTTGCTGAAACTGCAGCAGGGTTGATTATAATTAGCCTGATAGATAAATGCAAAGTAGCTTAATGAATAGGGTCTGTGGGATTTTCATGTACTCTGATAGCAAAACAGGAGCCTCAAGAAATGTTAGCAAAGAAGCAACAGTTTCAAAGTGCATTGCTGAGGGAACCACCCCATCTGCATTGCATGGAGAGCACACAGGAGTCTTCATTGTGAGGCAGTCTCCCTCAGCTAGGGCTGGGGGAAGACAAATAGTCAGATATAAGATTCAAGATAACTTTCAGAAAAATCTCTTTTAAACATTTAGCAGTCTGTAGCCCTTTGCTTGAAAAGCCAAAACATTTAGGCTCATTTACACCGGCTGTTCACATTTCAGGATCTGCAACATTTAAAACAGTTCTTGAAATAACCTAGAATAGCTTCTGCTATTGCCTCTTTTTTTTTCCTTTTTTTTTTTTTTCTGCACAGTCACCTTGTAGTTTTTAAGTGAGATGCCTTGGGACATCATAAAGCTCAGAGCAAGTGCTGTGAGAGAGATCTCTCTCTCCTCCACGACTGTGCACGGTTCCTATTTCTACTCCTGAGGATATTAAGCCGATGTCCATCTTTACTCTTTTGTTTGAGGCAGCAGGTAGGACTTCAGAGCTGTCTGAATTCAGCATTTGGATGGAAAGACTGAGACATTTATCTATCTGGCTGTGGTTTTTAAAATAGCTGTGGGAAGCTGCTCCTTAGAGCTTTACTACATTATGCCGATTCGCAAAGAAGGTGGAGTAGTGGGAGGAGAAATTTAATGTGGGCTATAAAATGTGCTAAGTGGAATTTATTTTATGGCTGCTTTCTTTGCACATGTGGTATGTATGTGCCTATAATCTGTGCGGTGTGTGCAGAAATGCCTTTGTATCTTTGTATTTCCATACATATGGAAATCTATATATAGATTTCCATAGTACACACAACCAGCAGTGCACAGGCTATGTAATCAATTGAAATAACCATTTTATTTTCTTTTAAAAGCTAGAAATAGATCTTCGCTTTTCAGGAAAGGAAGATGATTTAACTAGAATATTTATAGCTGATTTCTTCCATTGTAATCAGTGCATATTTATGAGATCAAAAAAATAGTTGAAGAGTATATTTTGTTCAGTTTCCAGAAAATCATTTATATTACTGTGACTGAAAAAAAAAGACATCTTTCAATTTTCAATTTTAGTCTAGTGGCAAAATAGTAAATACTGTCACACCAAGGTGTAAATTTTATCTTCAGGTAGTTGACTTCTGCATTTTAATGTCTTCAGCCACCCACAACATTTTGTTGAAGAAATGTGTCTAAGCCCTCAGGGACTGAATGTATGACTGGGACACCATCAAACTAAGAGATTTAAGGAATTTAAGAAGTTGTTGTTTGCAAATTAAGATGCTGTGGACTGTGTCCAAGTTCCTAGATTACCCTTAAATCAAGATAAAATGCCTTAAATTAAAATACTTCCACTTAGATCTAGGCTTTATTTAGTCTTTGGAGCAGTCCAAGAGAACTTATGCAGCTAATGTTGGGTGTGGAGGGTAGTGGTAACTCAGTAAGCCACTGTGAATGAGTTGTATTTAATCACTCTTAGTCTCCTTGAACGAGACACAGGTCCCTGGCTCATAATTGTGCCACTGAAGTTTCATAAATCACCACACATTTGACGAGCTCCTGTAACTATCCTCACAGAGGCACGAAGAAATTGCAAGGCAATGTAACTTAGCTGAAGCCTCTTCTGTGGTGGGCTGAACTAAAATACCCTCGTGTTTGCTCAGGCAGGAGTACAGGCCTGGACACTTGTCCCAGGACATGTGCAGTGACATGGTCATCGAGTGAGCAACGACTGGTTATTATCAAGGATGCTCCTAGCAGCATTTTGCAAGAGGGTAATTTGTACTGGTGTCCTACGTATAGAGTATATTTAGTTAATTTATTGTTAAATTTCCCTTGCTGTGTCACTGAATTTAATTTTCCTTTTCATCCCTGCTTCAAGTTTCTGGATAAAATTCCTGTGTAATATTAAACAACAGTTTTGTTATACTCAAATGATGGAGTTATTCCTGCTCATACACAATTTCTTAAACGTCTTGGTATCTCAATGAATCAGAGCTGCTCCCCACTGAAGGTAAAATCAGCTAGACCAGTTCAGAAGTGAGCACCGAAGATCTGCCTGTGTTGGAAGCCAAGAGCTCAGGGGCTAAACCAGCAAGTATCTGGGCAGAGAGGGAGCAGATCTGGGCTTCCCTTTTGGCAAGAGCCACGTGGCACAGGGGTGCAGCGCCACCAGAGAGGCAGCAGAGAGTGTGGAGTGGAGCAGCTCCTGGAAAAACTCAGCCTATGGTTTCCTCCAGACGCTGTGTGATGCACGTGCATAATGAAAAGGTCGTCGTGGCCGTATCTCCCTGCATCCAAGCGTGCTCTGCCTAAGCGAGCTGGCAGTGTCAGGAGTTTCCACTGATTGCATTTCAGCACACGAACTTGCTAATCATGTACTGCGATGCTCCACTCCCAGCAGATTTTCCCATCCATTTTTCTCTAAGATCAGCTTTCTGCAGTTACCAGATAGCCTTCTATAATAAACGATTCTTAAAGCCAAGGCCTGAATTAAAATCAATATGGACTAAATGCACTGTTAGTTAACTGTGCAATATCTGCTGAGGTAAATGCTCGTGGCTGAGGACTGCTGGTTCCCACAGGCATTGCACTGTTCAGCCTCAGACCCGATGAGGTTTACCAGATTGCTGAGGTTGTGCTAGAGATCTCACCCTTCCAGGGGAGCCCTGTAACTCTGGTAGCTTTCTCTAAATGAAGGTTTTGGTTGTGTAGCATTTAACTCAAAAAGGATACCCAAAACGCACATCCAATTTCTTGTTTAGGACTGCCTTGGTGCTTGTGTGGTAGGAACCCCCTCCACTTTCACCATATTAACAGAACTACATAAGAAGAAAAGTGGAAAGAACTCTTTATGCCACATTCATCACCACACAAATAACAATCTGCCAGGACCAGTTGCGGGCTAGTTCCATTACATGCCACAAAGCAACAGTCTCTGCACGAGGCTGCTTTTTAAGCTGATACTGCTTTAACTTTAAGCTTTAACTGCTTGACTTAGTAGATGTTTTCATTACCCCTGTCCATTAAGTACAGACTTCCATATGTGAAGCACCAATGTGAACAAATCAAACACACACTCACACCACGACCAGAGAAATGCAGAAAAAATTCTGAAAATTTCACATTCCCCCTCCATGTGCCATTATCATTTGTTACATTTAAAATACCAACATAGATGTTTTTTCTATAAACTTAATCTTTTCTATAAACTTCATTTCTATAAACTTAATCTCTTTCTATAAACTAATCTAAACTTAATCTCTCTTAAACTTAATGGCCTGACAACCATCTTTGTGTCAATGTGGTACTGACAAATAAGCATTGTACAAAAATGGAGGAAGAGGAGTTACCCCAGGCTGGGGAATGTTGAAAAACTGATCTGATACTCAGTAGCTCTTGTCTTGGTTCTTGCCTCTGACCAAGATTTACCGAGTGGCCTTAGCTCTGTTTCTGATGGATATATTCAGGCTACCCGTTTCAGCTTCCTGCTCAAAGTTCAAAAGACCATGGGGACATATTCAGGCCACCTTTTATACACATCCATATTGCTGTTACACCTGCTTACTGACTGGTCTAACACTGGTGTGGAAAGCTCTCTGGTGAGCATCCAAGTAACTGCTGAAGTCCATGCACTGTGCAAGGTGGTCTGAATACAGGTCCTTATCTCTACATGTCTTGACTTCCTTGTCTAAAGTGCATGGCCAGCAATGTACCTCAGCAAGGCCATGGAGGTGTTCAGATCCCAGGGAAGAGAACAACATGCCTGCTTTTATAGGCAAAAGTGTACTCTGCTGAAATAAGTAAGGACACCTGCTTTTAGAAGATTTTATCATCTGCAGGAGCTTACTGCAGAATTTGGCAAGCAAGATAGAACATCCAACAGTTACAAAAGGGGCGCAAAAGTTAGAAAGAGTGCACCCTGGCATCTCTAGCAGCAATTTTACATGATTATGCTGTACCCCAGATCAGCTATTTCCAATGCTATGGTATTTTGCAATTTCCCCTTGCAGTTGGCAGCTATCATACATAGGTACAAGTACAACACAGATGGACACAGGGGTGAATTATTGCCTTTTCTTCTCGTACACCCTTTTCCAAACATCTAGGCCTTTATCTCTGTAGCATTTAGTCTTCCTCAGAAGAGTATCTTTGCCTGGAAAAACAATATATGCAGCAGCTACAGAAGATAAGGAGAAAGAGAACAGTATGGCTAGTGATGAGAACACCTACAGAAAAAATGTACAGGGTTTTATCACAGTAATCCTGAGGCTGGTGAAAAGGTGGGATGAAATTTGGCAGGTACACAGAAAACACCCAGTAGTTTCCCAGAATGAACCAGAGGAAGAGGAAGAGGCTGAGGGTCAGGTGGATGTAGTACTTGTGGGCATTCTGCCTCCAGGGATATTCATCATCGTCGTCGTCATCAATCACAACAGACTTGGAAAGCAGCTGCCTCATCTTGGTTGAGTCGTACAGCAGGAGAGTCACCTGGAGGCATCGGGGAAGAAAAGGAAATGAACAGATTTGCTGTGAAAATGCTGAACCCCATCTGGCCACAGCCAGATTGCGTGTGGGGAAGTCATGTAAGAGAAAGATGAGGAGCAATGAACTCCTGAGGAGCAAGTGAGATTTAGGCCAAACATTTGGAAAAACTTGTCAACAGCGAGGATGGGAAGGGATGAGAACAGACTATATGTGACAGTACAGTAGTCCCTGCACTGGGGACATTTACAAACAGGTAAGAGGAACTTCTGAATGACTTGAGTAGAGTTTTCCTACTTTGTAGGACTAGGTGTTGTAATCTCAAATACCCAGCTGTCCTCCTGCTTGTTGGAAGCCTCAGTCCTGTTTTAGATACTCAGTTTCCCATGCAAGGCTCCCTGCAGGTAGATGTGTCCTTGGGAAAAGGAAAACATTTTCTGAACTAGGGAAAAAAATATTTGGATCTATGTTCTGCCTGGTTTATATTTGAGTCTATGTTTCCCATTTTCCAGAGGCAAGGCCTAGTGCCAGGACATCCTGGGAACAGGACTTTCTTGCTCTTCCCCATTGCAGTTGTTCAACTGTGGATAAATGCTTAAGTATTTATTGGCAAAACAAGCTGTTTTCCTAGCCCACTGGTTGGCCCACTTGCACAAGTCCATGAGAAACACAGATTTATGTCCAGCGTGGGCAAAGGAGGGGTTTTCCACTTGTATTTCTCACATCTCATCAGTGCTCAGACTGGTTGGCTTGTTCAGACCAGCAGAGCACGTTCCTTGTCTCGGGAGATGTTTTCTTGTCTATGAGTCAGGCTCCTGACACAGAGGAACCCACTTGGCCCGGATTTCCATACGGGGGGCCTGCAGCTTGCATGGAAGATCCATAATATCGCATCAGCTTAGAGGGGAGCCCAGCACACAGGCAGCTGCCTGCACTCCAGCACCATCGTGCTCAGCAAAGGGAATGGGGTGGCAGACAGGTGAGTATGGTGGTGACAGGAGGAAGTCAGGAAAACTCCCAGGCGGATTTACCGAACTCAAATGCATCTAAGCAATTAATGGAAGACATTTGATCCTTGGCTGGCATATATAGGTTACCAGTGCCTTTTAAAATGATCAAGATACTAAAGAAACAGATGAGGAAGCTACAGATCTGTATAGAATGAACCAGAATATGAACCAGAATGACTAAACAGAGCCCATAGCAGGACAGTATTCTTTCAGGTCTTATTCTGGGAGTTCAAGTTAGCCAAACATACTGCTTAGTCACAGTTTCCATAAGATAATACTGGGCATGCTCATGGGTATAGCAGAGGGTAGACGTGAGACAGGCGGAGTTTAGCTGAAAGACCTTGCCTCAAAAGATGGCTTATGAGTTAGGTAAACCAAACTCTTCTGAACGCAGGTATTGCTAGACTGCAAAATAACCCAGTCCCACTTTCATTGATGCCACATTCAAGCCATTATTTGATTTTGGTAGTAATATTAATTGATCCACTTACTATCTTGTTTAAGACAAGAAAAACTGACTTTAGTCACTAATAGCTGACACATACTCAACATTTTTTTGGTGAGGGCTTCAGTTCATTAGCATGAAACTCTTCTTTCAATTCTGATTTTATTTTTTCCCAGACTACTACTAAATGAACCTCTGACTGTACATGGAAGTTCAATGGTGTGATCAGATAAGTTTGCATTTGCCATTTCAAATTCTTACAAAAACATTAAGGATTTTTTACATTTTTTTTTCTCCACTTATTTACTGCCCAAAGGCCTTCATGGGGAATGATTTAATTCCCAGTTTAATTGGTTACCACTGTGTAAAGCTGAAGGGTATGCAGAGACTTGCAGAAGCACTGGCTGTCAGCAGTGAACTGTCATTTGCCCTATAGACAACCCCGTTATAGCTTTACAGTGCCCAGGCTGTAACACAGACGGGGATGTCTCTGCCCGCCAAGGAGACTGGCAGCAAATATATATCTGCAAATGAAGGAGAAAGGTCTGGCAGGCTCAGAGGATTGCTTGGGGAAACAGGACTCCTTTTGCCATGGCTCTCCATGTTTTGTAGCCGTTTACATCAGCAGGGATGGTAACACAGATGCTCTGCGGATCTCCTAGATCCCTCAGATCACACCACCATGTAGGGGACAACACTGAATAAAGCTCATTGGAGCCTCACTTGACTGATATGTGCTTTCAGTGCTGGGACAAGCACGGCCCGCTCCAGAGAGCTGTCTTCAGTGCTGCCTGCACACAGCTTTCTGCAGCCATCATCATGCCATAGCTTCAGCCTGTCAGATTCTCATCACACACAGCATTTTTCACACACAGAAAGCACATTACCTTTAAGCTGCCAATCACACCGCCCACCAACAGATATAATGGGATTAGTGGCTGAACTGGGCAGTCTTCCAAAAACTTCATTCCTGAATAGCAAAAAAATTAATAATGCTTATTATCGCCAGTGATCACGTAGTGCAACATGCTGTGCCATGAAAAGTAAAGATGCTGCAAGTGGGGTAATTATGCCCAAGCCTTGCATCCAACAGGGGCTGAATTGAGTGAGGTTTGTGTCTGATATTACAGGAGTGAGGGTCAGGAATAAGAATAGGGCAGGCCAAGGAGCAGGGTGCGAAAAGGGTCACAGGGTTGCAGCATCTGAGCCATCTACACAGGTACATTGGCTTCAACTCTTGTCTTTTTTTTAATGAATGATAAACTTAGATAGTCAGGAATATCCGGAGGAAGAACAGTTTTCTTCAGAAATAGAAAATTCCACTGAAATTCAAAACTGTTCCTATAAATGAGGAATTCTGGAAAGCTTCTCCCAGGTCTTTCCTGCTCATTAGCTCCCATGTGTGTGGCAAGTTCTTGAGTCAGATGCCCTGGAACTTGGGAGCCAGAGCTCATGGGAGCTCCTGAAACCATTCCAGCTTCCCAGGTGGTTCATAGGGAACCAGAGAAGAACAAATTTTCAGGATGTTTGGGTTGCTGGAGACTTAAAACAGTGGTTGTTATGGAGCCAGGGATCCTGGCAACCCTCAAATCTACAGCTAGAAAGGGAAAGCTGAGTAAGTTTTATGGAAGGGATTTTATGGCAGTATAAGGATAATGATGGCATTTGACACTGAAGATTGTGATACAGGTCTGTGGCAGTGAGAGTCATCTGTCCAAATTTAGATGTCTGCAATGCAGGCATCCCTGTCTGAACCAGTTTCCTAGACTCTCTTTATAGGCAAAAGGGAGAAATAGACACTGCTAAAATCTAATTCATCTCATCCTAAGATAGACATTTAAAATAGGTCAGATGAACTGTGCCCTGAAAGTGCTTCTTTCTCTCTGTAACTGCACAGGGAATGTAGACAGCCAGCTGTCAATGTCTGAAGTTAGCTGAGATGAATCCCCTGCATAGATGTCCTAACCATTGGCATCTTCAGTCAATTTTAAACTGTGTGTTTCACTGCAATTTTACAGGTATTGATCCAATATTTCAGACCTTTTGCTGAACATTTGTTTTTTTATTTCATGTATGATTTGTTTTCTAGGAGGATTTTTGACTTTCCTCTGAAGCACTGGGGTTACCTAGGCACAAGAATCTGAAAGCAACACACTGGTCTGAGCATCTTTCAGCAGAACATCTTACCCCCATGTTCAGGATTATAACTGAACAGGTGACACTGGGTCAGAAAAGAGGTACTAGAGGGGTTTGTTTTTGTTTTTGTTTTTACTTCTTTTGCAAGGAATCCTCCTCACATTGACTCTTTGTCCACTAAATCTACTACTATTGCTGGTCCAGACATTGAGGTCATCCTGTGCAGCTTTTATAGCGCAGTGTTTATTGTGTTTGTTTTGTTTTCTTACTGCAGATATTATGTCAGTCATAGGATGCAGGGACATGTTTTGTGGTCTGCTGTGTGTAAGGGCTATGGAGGCCAATGAACTCTTTCATAGCAAATATCTATTACTAGCCTTTCCACAGCTGAAAAGGGCTGGACTTGGCCTCCGTGCCTTCTTGTCCCCTATTCCTAGGTGGTACTTTTTATCCATTTTGCCACTACTAAACATTAAGAGTCATTCTGGGCCTTGCCCAAAGTCCCAGCTTTACAGATCAGGCTGCAGGGAAGTCAGCGGGAATTAAATCATTTTCAGAAAGCAGCTGCCAGGGTGTCCAGAGCCCTGGCCCTGTAGCAGCCTGCCACAGAAGCAGCTGGCTGGGGATTTCAGGGAGTATATTTCAGTTTAGGAACCTGGGTGATTGCTATTTCCAGTGTATTACTGAGATTTTGACTTGAGACAGACTTCAGGACAACTTGCCAATGTTTTTTTCATGGACCTGCGGTTCTGTTTCCCACACAAGCCACTTCATACATGTGGCATGACAGTCATCAGGCTTGGGAAGGATTTGAATGAAAAGTAGTGACACTTAGTAGCTTGGGGGATATTTCCAGGCAAATATGGTGGGGAAAAGAAAGGTGGTGAATGGGGATAATACAGCAATAATTGAAAAAATACAGTGTTGTGGGTGAGTAAGAGATATGGACCTACAGTTGGCTGATGGACACTGACACCAGGCATGTTCTCCTCTGGCTGTTAGTGGTGGGATAGATGAATCGTGAGAGATCAAAGCTTTGCTTCTTGCCAGAATGCTCTTTCCAGCGCTCTCTTGGAGCTGCTAATATGCTGAATATAAGAATATGAGAATACCCTTCAGGCAACTATTGGGAGCACTTGAGAGGTAAGGAATTGTTTAATTTGGTGTAGGTATGGGGAGTAGTTCTAGGTTACTGTTGAACCAGGGAACATTTAGACTGGCTATTATGGAAAAGATGACATCAGGTTTCAAATGTGCGTTAACTAACCAAGGAGACCACCATATGTAAAGGCAGTCTGGACAACCAGCAAGAATTGGTTATTTGGGGCAATCCTTTATTGATGGGAAAATAAAAACAAAATTTTTTAAAAAACAAAAAACTAAGTTGTCCTTCTATTACTATTTTTGGAATGTTTGGTGAAAAAAGTATCGTCTCTATCAGTAAAAATTAGAAAGTGGTTAAACGACCCGTGATTTATATAATGTAACCTGTCTAGAGCTTGGAAAAAGTTGCTAAGTCCTCTTCATGTGCCCTGACTTGCACAGAAATTTCAGACTGTGTAATGTTAGTGTGTCATTACTGCTAAGGCTACCACTTAACCATCTCTGAGTTTTAAATAATATTATTAAAATTTATCTGTTAACGTTTGAAAATCTCTCACAGTTGTCCTCTAGAGAAAGCAAGGGACAAAATGCCTGGAGGCGCATCGTAAGTCATTCTCAGAGATCGTTGTAGCAGAATGTTATCAAAAAATCAAAGGGCTTCATTTCATTAATAAATATCTGCATTTTGCTTTGACATTTAGTTTTCCTAAAAATGCCTTTGCAGATGAGTAGCTGCAGGAAACAAATATCCTCCAGCAACACTATTTTATAGTGACATTATCTCTTCATTTTAATAAATTGCAAAAAACAACAACAAAAAAGGTCCTATATCTGATGTGGGAGATGTCCAGAATTCCATGCACTTTCCACTTCTCACTGATCTTAAAGAATATGAGATATTCCTGATATTCCTAAGAAATGAGTGATATTTATAAGTGATGAGATTCCAACCCTGGATTTCCTTCCAGAAGACTAGCTGTCAACTTGCATGCAAGCTGCACCACAGTGTAAATGATACCTTCCTACCCCTATTTCATAGCTTGGGTGTATTCAACCCAGCAAAATGCTAAAGCTAAAATCCTCTTATGGGATAAATAGCAATTTTAAGTCATGGATAAGCATAAAAGCCTAAGTGTTGAGATGTAACAGTTCAGCACATCTCCCTACTTCCTAATTGCTCCTTAATCCCAAATGAGAACTCTCTAATTCCTAATTAGGACTCCCTAATCAGAATACTACCACACTTGTCTCTGGGACTCACAAGGGACCAGATAAAGGAAGCAACACCAGCCTTTAGCTGAACATATTTTATAAGGATCTGGTCAAATATAGGTGCCTACAGCTAGATTAGTTGTATAGATGACCTTAAAAGTCATCTCACCCTAATGCAGACACCCAAAAGAAGTGCCTGTTTCTCTCCATTGGCTCCAAGGGAAGCCCGGTTGCAGATGTGCACAGTCCTAAGCCAGGTGAGATGCATCTTGTCCACAGCATCTGGACATCCATAGAGTTAATTTGCACCATCTTTCATTAACAGTGAGAGAGATCTCAAGGACACCAATCTGTAATGATTGCAAAGGTTCCCAAGGACAAGACTTAAAAATAAAAGTGATCCACATAGACTGGAAAAGGCTATCCCCAATCTGTGAGACAAAGTCAAACATTGCATATAGGAGAAAAAATATGTAAATATAAATATAAAATGAGAAAGATCTGATAGGGAGCAGCATTGCCAAAAAGCATCTGGACTTACAATGCGCCGTAAACTAAATTGAAGCCAATGAGCTGATGCAGAGAGAGCATGTTTCATATTTGCAGGAATCCTGCCTGTTAAACAGGGGAGCTAATTGCTCTGCACTCTTCATTCCTGAGCCTCAGCTGCAGTATTGTGCTCTGTCACATGTTTTTGAGGGGAAAAAATAGCTATGTTGGCCAGAGGCCAGAGGAGAGAAGCAAAAAATGCCAAAAATCTACAGAAACAAGGCCCTGCAAGGGCAGGTTGAAAGAACTGGGTTTTGAAAAGAGGAGGTTGAGTGGGGCTATAACGACAGCCTACAACTACTTCAAAGGCTGTTGTGAGTGGGACGGTGACCAATCTGTCTTTGTGACCGTGGCGTGCAGGACAGCTGGTAATCTGTTTAATTTGCTATAGGGAAGATTTAGGTTGGATATAGAGAAAAATATTTTGACTAGGAGAGCCATAAAATGCTGAAATAGGCTCCCTGGGAAGCTCTGGAATTTCCTTGAGGAAGGACAAATCAGGCATCCGTCAGAGCTGCCGTGAGCATGCAAATCCTGCCTGCAAGTGGACGTTGGCTGGCGTCTCTATCAATTTTTCTCAAAGTGTGGATCGCAACCCCAGGGAGGATGTGAAAGGCCCAAAGGAAGCCACAAAGTGCTACAAAAAAGGTCTTAAAAAAAAAACAGAAAATGATAATGAGAAAGAAAAGATGATGCCTAAGAAAGAAATAAAAGCCTCATGCATTTTAAAAATGTATAAAATTATGCAGCTGATAATATGTGCTCTTCCTTTCTTAAATATTCGATCTTGAAATGCGACCAGCAAATCCAGCCCTTAGGGGGTCATGCAGATGCACTTTCAAGAAGTTAGGGAAATAGCAGACTCGATGATCTCTTCTTCCCCTCCAGCCCTGTGCATTTAGGATTTTTGCAGTGCAGCTAATACAGAGGAGATCCAGATGAACAAAATCTCCTCAGCTATCAGATTCGGAGCTGCCTCCCACAGAAGGAACCAAAACTTTGCCAAGTGTTGGTAGCCTAAGCAGCAGTTGTGCCAAAATCAATGCTCCAGTTTAAAAAAGAAAAAATGAGTGAGTTAAAATAGGCATAGGGCTCAGAACTTCATCGTTAAACAAATGAAAAAGTGCTTCAAATGACGCAAAAATGAGCAGTGCAAAAGCAGAAAAGTCACAGGGATCATTAAATTCAAGAAATTTAAGCGTTGTCGGATATGAAAATAAACATCCTGTGTCCTGCTTGGTACTGAGGTGACACAGTGGCAAAGGTTTTAAGACAAACAGGATACAATAACTGCTTCCTCCCTGCTGTATAGCGTGTGCTGTGATTCTGTGACTGAAGCTACAATATTAATATACTGTTTTTAAGGGATAAATATGAGAACAGCTGATATTTATGATGCTAGTTGGATTATGTTTATATGAATCACTGGTACTGGAAATATAACCACCTGGGCTCATTGGTTGGCTTTAAGAGAGACCTGTATTCCCCATGACAGAGTCTCTGAAGGAGAATTTAACAATTGCCCCAAAATATTTAATGCAGTTACATGAGCAAGTCTGTGACAAGAGCACCAGCTGCTGTAGATCCAATTATTTGAATAACTCGTCTCTCTCCGAGGTTGCATTAATCTGCCACACAGAGCCCGGGAACTTGTATTTTTACATTTCTTTCGTAGTCAGCTTACCTGTAAAAGCCATGGACAATGGGAGAGCCAGAAAAGCAAGGAGCCCAAATATAAAGCAAACTGTGGACAAAAAAAAAAAAAAGACAAATTAGAAAAAAAGTCATTACTGAGGGTGGCTGAAGCTGAAAGAACTGAAGTTTGATGCAGTGTTTTGCAGATGCTGTTTGTACATACAGCTGGGGAGAAGCAACAAGGTGGGAACATGGTGTTAATTGTGCATCCTTCAGGATGACCAGACCCAGCAAGGGGGTTGTCACTTCCCCAAAACTCAAGCTTCAGTTTTAAACTGATACATTTGTATTCCTTGTACCAGCAATAACAGGAGGAGAAACACAGACTGCTTCTGCTGCTGCTGTTCCTGGGTATCTTAGTGCAAGGGCAGGCACTGGGCGCTCACTGCTGCAGCCTGCATCAGCAGCAGGGACCCTGACAGGTTCCTGTGCAGCAGTGAGTAACTTTGCACGCGCTGATCCATGGCAACTGATGAGCCATAACTGTTTGCTAGGCAAACAGCAGCTTTGCTGCCATCCCACTCCGTTGTCAGTGATGGCTGCAATAACCTGGCGCTGCTGCAGGCGCGGGTCGCTCTTGGCTGGCCCGGCTTCCCAACAGTGACCACGGAGGCGGGCGCCCTGCACGGAGCTGCCGAATCACCCTGCGAGACACGCGGCTTCGCCGACAGCCCCTGGGCTCAGCCTCTCCCTTTCCCTGAATGCTGCACACTCTGGAGATCCTTCTCCTCTTTCAGTAGCCTCCTACTCTTGACTAAGCTCTTTCACACACTCGCAGCCTCTTGTTAGGTCAATTCTGCCAGAATTTCCCTTTTCACCAGAAGTCACATTTTGTGACAGGCACTCTTGCTGTTACATTACCTGGAGTTTCAATTTCATATTCTGAATCTGTGTTATTATAGTCGAGTTGGCTTTGAAACACGCCTGTGAACGTTACCTTCAAATAACACCCAGTTTGTCTATTACTGAAATGAGCACAATTCAGTCATGCAGGAGAAGCATCAGCTGGACCATCAGGACCAGCAAACCATTGCTGTCACCGTGTGGCTCTCAGAGCAGAAGCCACCCCTCTGCCTGAGGCTTCGTATCCCTCCCCTGCTTCTGCCTGTGCTGCATGAGCAAGGGATAAGGAGCAGGGAAAAAGGAGCCCGGCAGCAGGGAAAATGATGTCACTTCTTAGTTGTGCCTGTGCTCCCTGGGGAGGGAGGGCTTGGCAGGGCACAGGGCGACGTGGGACAGTGCATCCAGCACCCCCACATCCGCATTTCCTCTAGTGTGTACCTAACAGCGCCATTTTGGAGGGGAGAGACGGGAGGCAGGGACTGCTCACAGCTCGGGAGAAGGAGATATTGCCTCCTTAATTCCCTTCCCTGAAACCGTCACTGGGAATGTAATTACTCATTATCTCCCCATTCAGCTTCAGCCTCTTAGTCCTCGAACTGGAGGGGCAGATGCCCGGGCTGGGAAGGCCTCCAGATCTGTGCTTAGCAAAGTGAGACCCTCAGCAATCGGCGGCGCGACCGGCAGCGCTCGGCAGGCCCTCACGTTGCGGCTCACTGCACTAGAGACTGGCTTCCCCCAGACGTGTGGGGTTTTCACAGGAATCTTCCCTGCTCAGGACACACACGTTCTGCTGGGATTTGTCTGGGTTTTGCTGCCCCATTCTGGCGTGAAGGCAGATTGCTGGGAAAAATGTGGCTCTCGCAGGGCGGTAAGGATGGCACAGCTCTGCAGAGGAGAAGGTGGGACCCAGGAAGCTTCATGCTGCCGCTTATGGCATTTTTGAGTTGCTGATATCACCTCATGAGCCAAGCAGAGATGTCTGAGGATGCATTGTCATAAAAGGTTGCAAGAAAAGGCTGGTAGTCGGTAAAAACATAGGCTAGGTGAGTGAAACATTTCCAGCCCCAGCTCAGAAGAACATCTGTCCTGAGGAGTCAGTATCAAGGCTAAGTTTTCAAGCTCCTGCTGGAGTCTCCCCATGCTCTTCCACCATACAGTAGTAAATGAGCTCGAAGCAAACACTAATGAGCTGAGCTGATCTGAAACTTCCAGGCTTCATTTTGCTGCCTGTATTTTTCCAAGCACCTGGAAGTTTCACATCGGCTCAGGTTCTCGTGGGATTTTCAGAGGTGACTTATGAGTGTAAATCCTCACCTACCCACTGTGCTTACACAGCAGGCTAACATGGTTTTACTGCTGCCTACTCAGGAGAGGTCTGTACTGGATGCAGTAATAAATGAGGTGCTGTATACATTAACCATCGCTCCCAAAGGCTGTTTGTTCTATGGGCTGCCAGGCTTTTGCCATGAGTTGATGTCTGGCCACAAAAAGGATTTTTTGATGAGATGCTGTCAGCTCCCAGGCTAATTCCCTACTTACCCCAGGGTTTATCTGCACAGGCAAGTCGAGCAAAATTGTTTAGGGCATTTGAGTGCCAGGGAGTGTCACTGTATCAGATGGGCTCCCACAAAGGAATGGAGAAAAAAATTGGTGAAAAACTTTGGAAAAAGAGAATTAAATCAGTGCATCTTGGCCAGACAAATAAGAGAAAATAGCAACAGGGTCTGAGCCCTAACGAAGAAGTGTGGGTGACCCAAGAGGTAGAGAAATGAGAAATAAGGTGAACTTGAGTAAAAACAGAAATTGAGTTGGCTACGAGGGGAAATACTGTAGGATGTATATTAATGGAACAGTCTTTACGAACAAATGGCAGGAATCCCATCCCTGGGGTAATTCATTCCCCTGACCAGTAGAGATGCTCAGCAGCTGGGGGATTAAATGTTTGGAGCAGCCATCCCCATGGAGCCCCAGGGCAAAACTCCAGGCAGTGTGAGCCTTGGAGGCCAAATCCAGCCTCAGGAGCTCCAGCTGCTTATTGTGTGCCATTACGTTGGGTTAGGAAAGGTTTTAGTGTGATGAAATAGCTCCTGGACACCCAGCAACCTGTGCCAGCCCCATAACTCCACGGATGTAAGCGCCTGGCTCCAGCACTGGCCCTGGTGGAGACGCTTTCCTCACAGATGCTTCTGAGTACGGACATGTCTGCACCCTGGGGACCTTCACCCTGCTGGGGTTTACAGGCTCTCGCAGGGTTAAGCAGTGCTGCAGATGGCTTCTCTCAGCTGCATGCCATGGTTTAGGTAGTCGGGGTTGGGCTCCTTGTGATTCATTTCCAGGGGCACCTTTTAAACAAGTGGTTAGCAACACAAGAGAATGATTACATAAAGAATGTTGCTTTGCAATAAACCCAGGGTGGAGAATCAGCACTCATTTTGGGGGGTCAGTTAATTAAAGGCTGTCCTTATGTTTTGAACTTAAATTGCTACACCAAAAAAAAAAGAGAGAGAACTTAAATGCCTGCTTTAGAGATATGTTAACTCTTCAAAATTCTTTAAATAACAGCACACCACAGGCACACATATGTGGCTATGCTGAAGTGCTGTTTGGAAACTATATTCTGGACAACAAGAAATGTGAAATGAGGCATCCCTGCAGTATGGAAGGCTTGCATTTTAATGATCAGAAAATCAGTTCTGAATGAACTAACTGATCCATAGCAAAAGCGAGATGATTTTGAATGTAAATGTCAAGAAAACCTAAAGGTAGCAGGTTCCTTGGAATGGTATTGCTGCTTCTGGATGCCCTGATGTAAGAGAGCATAGGGGAGACCAGAACTAATTCCATTCCTCTGAAACATTTCAGAAGGGTCATACGTGTTCCCAGGCTTGTTAAAGCCCCAGTGGTGATACAATACCAGCAGGGAAGGATGGCGTTTTGGTTGCAGTGGGTAGGAGCAGGGACTGGAGCAAACGCTCGCTCCATGCGCCAAGCTCCCCAGAAGTGGCTTCATCAGCCTGAACTTTGGGAGCCTTTCAAGTAAAGCCAAAACCATTAATATAAAAGATCTCAAGGTAGCAGTCATAGACTGACAGTAATTTGTGTGGGTGAAGTATCAATTATGGCAAGGAGTTAAATATGTTAAGGAGTTTTCTTCTCTTCATTTTTGAGTAAATTTAGAAATTGTTACTGCCTAAAAGCAAAAGCAAAAGGCACTTGGAGCTCAGAGCAAAAAGCAAGATACAGCTGGAGGGAATACATTGCATTAAAAACCTTGGATTTTGGTAGGGAGCTATCCCTGCCAACTCCATTGCATTCCTGGTCTTATGAAATCCCCCACCACTGAAGTGTGTTTCTCCTGAGCTCATGCAGCCCCAGGACAAATTTGCTTTCTGCAGAGCTGCTCCTCTGGAGGCAGCAACTTACCTGTTGATCTGGGCCAGGGAGCAGCCATCTCTTCATGCACAGCCTCTGTCCTTTACCCTGAGCCAGATGAACCAGCTGAGGATAAAACCTTTGGTCTCATGAGCCCAGGTCAGCCGAAGAGAGAAAACCCTGTCCCAAAGAGCCCACCAGAAGCCCCAGAGAAGTTTGTCTTGGCACTGCATCGCACCTGAGCATTTTCTCAGAGACTTCACACGGGCTGGCGCTAATTTTGCTTTAGGGGAATAGTTCATTCATTCCCAGATTGCCTGAAACTGCTTTTATCTATTTGTTTTGGTAGTGTATACTTTTGCTGGTCTTGAAACCACTTGAAATAGAACAGGAGACAAAAACAGCATTGCTTAGGCTTTCTATTGAAGTCATTTTTGAGTACTTTGTGGTGTTGTTTGTATGTGTTTGAAGTTTTACACTGGTTTTCAGTGTTACAAGTGTCATGACAGGCAGATACTTTAAAGGCACAGTTGTTATTTTGTGCTCTACCATTGCTCTATCATCTAAAATTGTCTAGAAAAGAAAACATCTCAGAAAGCATAGGAGAAAAGGAAACTTTGGTGAAAGCTTCAGGTGAGATCTGGTATCATTTTAATTTCTTTATGTGCCTGTCTTGGCTGCAGTGTTTTTTAAATACGGAGAGAGATGACTCCCAGAGCTGCCTTACCATTGCTGGCAATTTTAGATATGCACCGGTGACAGGCTTTCTCCAGGCCAGCAACCATGGTCAAGCACCGCTGGGGATGTCTGTAGGGACACAGAAAGGAATACAGTTATGAAAATAATAAGCAGTGTCTTTCATGGACTAGAAAACTTGACCTAGCATCACTCTGCATGCTTAAGTAGCCTTTCACTACCCCCAAAATCCAAAGCAACCACAAACCCAGATGGCCGGCAGAAGGCAACATACCTGGAGTCAAACAACATCTGAATCTGGAGTCTTGTGCGATGCTGGCGTCAACCCTCTCCCTCCACAGCCCTCCTTGGTCTGACACATTTGACACCCCAGCAGCATTTGCAGCAACATAAAGCTTTTTTTTTCCCCTGGTCTCCTCATCCTGCCCATTGGTTTTTGCTACGCTCCTCACATACAGTTTGCACAGTGCAGGACTCTGATCTCTTTCGGCAAATAAAGGAGATGCAGTGGAGGTGTCCACATCTTCCAAAAGTGACTACAAAGTGGAGGCCAAATTTCTAGAGCCCTGTTCATGCTCAGAAGAGAACGGGGTGGTTGCCTGCTAGATGAGGCCAATTCTTTATATGTAGCCCCAGTGAAAAGATGTGTTGAACAATACAAAGGTCTTCAGGATCACAGGAAGGTGGGATGGCAATGATTCTGTATCTCTGAGATTTATTAAAGGATCTATTTCCATTTTCACTGGGATTAGGGCAGCAAGGGGAAGGTTCACTGCACGACACAAACCTCTGAGGAGATTATTCAGTGAATAAAAGTAAATAAGGTAAAGAAAAAGTGAGAAGGGTGCGAAAAAAAATATATAAATTAGGAAAACTCTGAAGTGGAACATAAAAAAAAAGTGAAGAGAAGCACATGGAGACCAGCACAAGATGGCTTTCATTAAAAAGTAGCTGGATTAGAAAGCAGCTCTTTGTAAAGAATTTTTATGAGGTTGTGTGAGGGATGAGCAAGCGACTAGGCATCCCAAGCCTCGACACAGGGCAGCACCAGCCAGCTGAGTGTCATCCAGTGCATATGAAATGTGGAAAAAGCCCTCGCCTGCTCTGAGCCTCAGCCTGACCTCTATTGCGAGAGGGGATGGGGTTTGCCCCTTGACCATGAGCACTGCAATTTATTTCCTGGCAATGCTGGCAGTAGTTGAGGCAGGTCTGGCTTGCTCCACTGGTGAGCGGCCAAGCAAGCAGCAGGGAATGAGCCTTCCCACGGACAGCCTACTTGGTCAGTAACCCTTGAAAACCTCCGTGGGCCTCCCCATCCATGCTGAACAATGCCCTGGATTAGAGATTATCCATGGGAGCAGCATTTAGCTGGTCTCCAGGGAGGGCAAATCCTTCTCTCCAAGCCACCAAGCCTTCTTTGAAGATGCTTTTGAAGAGCAAACACTGTGCCGGTAGATGGCAACTTCTGACAAGTATTTTAAGGAAGGAAATGAGCAATGTTAAGTGCTCAGGGAAAACTGGAGGACGAAAGGTATTTTTTGCAGTCAAATTACATTAGTTTTACCTCAAAACCTTTGGCATAGATTTATTCTTAGGAAGTGAACAACTAGGCATTAATTTTGAGTATAATGTAGGCTCCTTCTGTGCTCTAAATTACATAAAGAAATCAATAACATTAGTGTTTATGTGAATGTGCATGGCCAGAATTAGCTTTATAGTAGTAACTTCTACGGAAGCCATGTTAACCAAACCGTTAACCAAACTGTTAACCAAACGTAACCAAACCAACCAGACTGAAAGTTGGTTCAGTCTCAAGTTTTCCTCTCCAGAAAATGTGTGTGCTTGGGAATGCAATATTTGTAGAAGCAGAGGGGAAAACATATACTCTGTCTAAATTTACTGTTGTTTTAAGCTAAAAAAAAAAAAAAAGGCGAAGTAATGCAAAAGGAGAGGTAGGCTTAGTATATGTGAGCAGGTCCCCATCTAGTGACAGGTCCCAGAAACGGCTGCGCATGAGCACTGTGTGCACAGCTTTCAAAGGGGAGATGTAAGAGGCAACCCCCGCCCGCTGAGGCTCCACATGAAACATTTCACACAGGAGCGTGACACGTAACTGCCTGGAGATGGTATCAACTCCTTGCCCAGAGCCCAGACTAGGGCTAGCCCCGGTTATCTGTCAGAGTGCCAGGAGCACCACGTGCAGAACAAAACTCATCCACGACTGGGAAAAGTCATATTTGGATCTCCTCCCGCGAATCGTTCCTGCTCGTGCCACGTCCCGCACTGCTGGATCTAGAATCTCTGCTCAGTTGCTGGTCCCAGTGAGCAGCAGCGGGCAGAGTCCATAGGAGGGTCCCATTGGTCCCTTCTTGCGCTCAGGCAGTTTTAACGTTGAGCTATTTCCCTCCTCCTCATCCTTATCACAAGGTTTACACTGGTCAAAAGAGGTGTGCTGACCAAAAAGGACATCCCTGACCCCCGCGACCCTGAACCCCTCCGTGCCTCAGTCCAGACAGGAACCGCTTCCACGTCTGCCCTGCTCCACCAGCCCTCTCTGCCCAAGCTCAGCCGTGCTGTGCTGCTCGGGCTGGTGCACACAGCAGTCCCTCAGCATCCGCCGGTATTCCCTAAACCCGGCTCCCGCGCAGCGCCTCTGGATCCGCGAGGGCTGCCTGGTCCATCTGGGACACAGCAAGCTCACCTGGTCACAGCAGGGCCTGGGAAAACAGGGGTGACCAATGGAGAGATTTCTTTTTTCTCTCTAAAATACTCAGAGCATCGTATCCAAAGTCGATACCCAAAGCTAGTTCTTCCTGACAAGCCACACAGCCCCATGTTGGCTTCATTTCCACGGGTCTTCCTGGAATACCATCAACTTCTCAGCAAATCACTCTTACCTGAGAGCTGCCAAGTCCGTCACCCCAACGTGTGTGGGATCGGGCTGAGGAACCACAGGATGAAGCCGTCGACGAGGAAGACTGCGCTGGCCGTGGAGTCCTGCGGCCCTCCGGAGCCGCGCGCTGCAGGTGGGATCTCGGCGGCTCCTGTTCCCGCTCCTCTCCCGCTCCCGCAACTCTCCGCACACCGGCGCGCGCCGCTCTCCTGCTCCCACTCCTGGCTGGAGCCACAGCCCACCCTGCACAGCGGCTGGGTGTCAGCAGGGGGAAGCAAAGGACCCCACAGGCTGGTGCCTGCTCCAGCGAGAGAAAAAGGAAAAGAAAAAAAAAAAGAAAAAAAAAGAAGAAGGAAATTTTCCTTTGCAGAAGCTTTTATTATAGAAAAATTTAGTTTTCTTTCCAGAAATCAGGAGTGAAGAATAAGTACTTAGTTCACACCGTGTGCAATTTCCATGGCTCTGCCTATCGCTGTGATTGATAAAGCTCTTTGCAAAAATCTGTCACATACATAACCTGAAGAGCTGGCTAAGTCATATTTCTGGTGTCACCGCAGTAGCAGGGTGCATGTAAGGTTACAGGCCAGGTTCACTTCCCGCCAGCAGGTGACAGTTTGGGGGCGAGGGGGTGATTATCAGGGTGACATTGTTCCTCTGGAAAGCGCTTGTTTCCTTGCACGAGCAAGGGGATTTGACAGGTAGCACGGCTCTGGGACAAGCAGCAGTGCTAATAAGGACTGACGTGTGGTTAGGAAACGCTTTCAAAGAGGCTCTGCAAGACAAGGAAAGGTTACCTGCTGCATTAGTCACCCGCAGGGAGCTGCTGAAGCGCCTGAGAAGGAACAGCCCTGCCTTCAGCTGTCAGATTTGCACGCTTAATTACAAATATAATTCCCAGGTTGGAGCAGTGCTCAAGGCTTTGCGTTAAAAAAAAAAAAAAAGTCACTCATATTGGGTCCTACCAAGGAGAAGAAAATGCTAGCAGTTGAAAGCTGTGTGCAGCTTTGCATGCCATCAGCTTAATAAAACACATGAATTGATGTTCTTGAAGGTCTTTTCCAATCTTAGTGATTCTATGAGTCTATGTGCAATGGTATAGCCACTATGAAAGACCACCAAATAACAGGAGGTGTATCTTTTTTTTTTTTTTTTTTTACAAGATAATGAGAACTATCAGCAGGGAAGGTGACAGAACAAAAAACAAACAAAAAAAAACAAACAAAAAGATCTCTCATTTACCAGACCAACAGCCTGGCACTTTGAAAAGCAATAAACGCCATGTGAGGAGGCATTGGTAAATCCTTGGGAAGGAGTTAAGAGCAGGAGGATGGGCAGAGTAGGGCAGAGTAGTAAAACAACAATTATAGCTGCTTCTTCAGCTATAAAGTAAGACCATTTCGAGAGAAAAAGCATGATTCTCCTAATATTTCTTTAAATCCCAGACCCTGGAAAGTTTTAAAAGGCAGCTTAACACCTAAGAAAAGAGTGAGATTAAGGCTTGTCCTTAACAGAGGTTTATTTGAGTGGTCAAATGTGGAGCCAAGTTCCTCCATACAGTAAGGAAAGAGAAGAAAACACTTCTGGAGGAGTGTAATGCTCTCCACATGCAGTGGAAGAAGCACATCATGAAGGGACATAAGGAAAAACTTCTTTAATGTGAGAAACAGTTACTGAAAGAGGTTGAGGAGTGTCCTTCTCTGGAGACGGTCAAAACCCACATGGATGCAATCAACATGCTCTAGGTGACCCTGCTTGGGCAGGGTGTTGGACGAGATGATCTCCAGAGATTCTGATCTCTGTGATTCTGAGATGCTGTGTGACTAAGATTCGCCAGTTGAGCAGTCAGACCCAGACAGCTTGGGGTTGCGCAGGCTTAGCTTCTTTTTTCAATTATGTCATAAAGCTCCTTGTCCCAAAAGAGAAAACAGCTCTTCCCACATCTCTTCCTGGTCTTTGCGACATGGATAGAGCTGGAAATGGTGCCACGCATGGTAGAGTCATAGGTATTGAAATTATCATTTCATTTCAGTGACCCTTCTAAGACCAGTTGGAGCTTTTACATCCACATATTACTCATTTGTGATTCGCAGACAAAGTGCATTTGGGAGCTGTTGTGCTCACCGGGGATTTTCATGGCCACTTAGAGATTAGTGTGGGAAGAGGGAAAAGTCCCTGTAGAAATGCTGTCTTATTTTTGGTTTGCATTCTCTCTATATAGGGTGAGCACTTTTGCCCTATGGCTTTTCCACACTTGATGACTCGGAAGTCAAAACACACATAAAGATAGTACCCCATTTCCTACATTTGTTTGTCACCCTCAAATGGGAAAAATCCGACTTTGTTCTCTTAAGTGTTAAGTGCATTGGACTTGTTACCTTTTTTAGTAAAAATTATCCTCATCTGTTTTAACAAAAAGATTTGTACCATTTATAAAAACAACCCACAGGAAAGAAATTTAGTGTTTTTTTTTTCTTTTCTACCACCAGTACTAACCTATCAGCATTTCAGTGACCATCTAAATCTAAAGTGATTGCAGAAATTACAACACTCAATCATTACAAGCAGATCACGTTAAAAACAATAGCAGTGGCAAGAAGTCCATGGGGCCAGCCCTGACCCCAGCTAATCCAAAGTAGCACTAAGGCCATGAAGACTCATGAGCTAGACAAGGTACAGGCTTCAGCTCCACTCCAGCTCAGCGTGGGATGGCTTGGAAGTCGCAGAGCTCTATAAGGGAAGGACCCTGTGAAATGTTTTAGCCTGCTGATAGAGACAGAAGCAGACAAGAGGGTTTCTTCTCAGCCACATCACTGAGGAGATGTTTTTGTGTGGCTGTCACAATAAATTATAGAGCTGTGTGAAGCTTGCCGCTGGGGATATTTCAATTCCTCCACTGCTTCGTAAAAGACCATTTTAGGGCAAAGAGCTTTATTTGCTGCTATCTGTGACAGCTTCCTTGGCCAATGCCCAAGAGGCAAGGGAGAAAATGCGAAAATGCCATTCTTCATGCATGCTTCACACTTCTCCTTACTCAGGACAATTTATCATAAGGTGCTTCGGACCTAAGAAATAGGAAAGGGACAAAAGGTGATGGGGAACCTAATGGGAAAAGTCGCGTAATGGGATAGACCGATCCCACTGTGGCTTTCCCTCCATCAGAGCATTGGAGGACCCTGCCCTGGTGCTTTGCAGATGGAGCGCACAAGCAGAGCAGGAGCAGTTTTAACATGTTGCCATGGGAAAGGAGAGTACGGACATACAGACACCAGCTGTGGCTACAGAGACCCGGGTGCCAGGAGATAATCCTGGGAAAGTATCCGGAGATGTTTCCCGGGGCCCTGCCCAGTGGCATTCAGCAAGGTGGCCTTGCCCGACACACAGGTGAGTATTTTATCTTTGACTGGATTAGGAACTGGCTGGATGGCAGGGCCCAGAAAGTGGTGATCAGTGGTGCAGAGTCTAGTTGGAGGCCTATAGCTAGCGGGGTCCCCCAGGGGTCAGTCCTTGGTCCAGTCCTGTTCAATTTATTCATCAATGACCTGGATGAAGGCACAGAGTGCTCCCTCAGCAAGTTTGCTGATGATACCAAACTGGGAGGAGTAGCCGATACCCCAGAGGGCTGTGCTGCCATCCAGAGGGACCTGGACAGACTGGACAACTGGGCGGTGAAAAACCTCATGCAATTCAACAAGGCCAAGTGCAAGGTTCTGCACCTGGGGAGGAATAACCCCAGGCACCAGTACAGGCTGGGGACCGACCTTCTGGGGAGCAGCTCTGCGGAGAAAGACCTGGGTGTCATGGTGGACGACAAGTTGACCATGAGGCAGCAGTGTGCCCTCGTGGCCAAGAAGGCCAATGGGATCCTGGGGTGCATTAAGAAGAGCATCTCCAGCAGGTCGAGGGAGGTGCTCCTGCCCCTCTACTCAGCCCTGGTGAGGCCGCATCTGGAGTATTGTGTCCCGTTCTGGGCTCCACAGTACAAGAGGGATGTGGAGCTGCTGGAGAGAGTCCAGCGCAGGGCTACAAGGATGATCAGGGGCCTGGAACATCTGCCCTATGAGGAGAGGCTGAGAGAGCTGGGCCTGTTCAGCCTGGAGAGGAGAAGGCTGAGAGGGGATCTAATCAGTGTCTATAAGTACCTCAAGGGAGGCAGTGAGGAGGATGGTGCTGGCCTCTTTTCACTGGTGGCCACCGACAGAACCAGAGGAAACGGCCACAAACTGAAACACCAAAAGTTCCACAGGAACTTAAGGAAAAATTTCTTAACAGTGAGGGTGACAGAGCACTGGACCAGGCTGCCCAGAGAGGTTGTGGAGTCTCCTTCTCTGGAGATCTTCCAAACCCACTTGGATGCAGTCCTGTGCCACGTGCTCTAGGTGACCCTGCGTGTGCAGGGGGGTTGGACTAGATGATCTCTAGAGGTCCCTTCCAACCCTAAGCATTCTATGATTCTATGACTCTTCAGCTGCTCTGTCAAATCCATTTGATTCCAGCAAGTAGCTTCAAGAGTCAGGAGGAGGAATAGCCAGAGAGCGGGTTGCAGTGTGGTTGTGCAAGCCGTGTTTCCATAGGCAGCTGGACTGAACCAAAATGATGACATTTAAAAAGTTACTAAAGAAACAACTTCCTTTAGCAATGTGGCTGCTGCTTTCCTGAAATGAAAACAACGTGCTCTCATTTTTATTGCACTGCAGTCAGCACAGGCTCTCTCCTGCTGGTAATTCAGGAGATAAGAGTGTGAGTCGTTTTGTGTAAAGATAATTTGCTCTGGAATAACAAAGAGACTGATTTGAAATCCCCAGCTCTCAATGTCCCTGCTTACCCACCAAAAGTAATGAGTTGCCCAAATTAATGTGAGCAAAATTTCATAAGTCCTGAATATTAACTAAGAAATTCCCATGCTCTTGCCACTTGCAATAATACAGAGTAGTACCTGAAAAATAAGGCCGAGGATCCTGATGAAGTCCATGTATTTTTTTAATGCCTCTATGGAGTGCGCTAGACCAACATGAAGAGTCCCTGAAATCCTTTGGGATTCCCTAAGAAAAGATTTAGTGGGAGAAAAGAGCTCCACACACAGGACTTCATGAAACCAATGAATATTTCTATATCTTAATTGTGTTTCATGCTAGAACATGAGGGAAATTATCACAGTTGAATAAAACGGTAAGCTCTCCTTGCAGCAAGATGCCTCATTTAATATAACAGTGTGAATAAACCTCTTAGTTCTAAAACACAGTTAACAAAAAAAGCTCAAAAAAAGCAAAGACAGTAAAGTCTCTATGCATAAAATATGAAAAACAGCTTAATTTGCTTTGAAAAATCTGCTAATTTGCTTTGAAAGGCAGTTTAATTTGCACTTGAAGTAACAGATCAGAGCTAATATTCCACCTGTATACAGGCATAATTAAAACCTACTAGTCCACTGACAGCAGAAGAAAAAAAAAGTGCATTTCCTTTTTTTTTCCCACTTTCTCATTTGAAAGATATGACTTTTGCCATCTGCCAATGCATTTAACTCCATTGGAAAATACACCATACATTAGACAAAGTATCTGGTCAACAGAACTAAAAATGCTCCTTCTTGGAAAACAAGAAGGATATTTACTTGTAGATGTAATTCCAGGGAAAAGAGAACCTCAAGTTTAACATAAAGCTTTTGTGGCATAAGATAGAAGAGAGACTGAAAGAGTTTCAGAGCAGAAACACTGCAGAAAGTCTAGATGACTACAGCCAAGTGAGGGAGAGTGAGTCGAGCTAGAGCTGCCTGCAATATTCAGCCATCTAGTTAGGTGTCTATGATAGTCAACTACACACCAACTTCACAAAGGTCCAGGGGGAGAAGAGTAGATGGGGACACCAAGAAGTCTGTTGAGAAGAAAGGCCATAGTTCATGCCATATCATGGTGGATGGAAAAGGCCCATTGCAGAAACACCCAGGGGAGAGAGCATCTGTGTGGAAACAGCTGCAGCACCAGAGCAGGAGAAGAGTCACAGCAGCATGGGCTGGAGGAAAGGGTTACCCGTGGAGGAGATGCTGAGGTGGGGAAATACAGCACCTGGAAGGACTGTGCACACAAAGTTGCTGGGGGAAGACTCCAAAGGGTGAATTAAGTCTTTTTTAAAGAGCACTGGATTCCCAGGACTCCAAGAAGTTCCTCCACAGAGAGGCGGTGATAGCAGCTCTAAACAGCTGGCATAGCACTGGTGTGGCAAAACAAACACCATATTTTGGGCTCCTTTTAGATTTATTCAGTAACTTTCTGTATCTTGGTCTTCAGATGCCAAAGATACCATTTTAGTCTGAGTTGCAGTTGTGTGAAAGCCAGGTTAGGAGGCTAACAGCTCCAAACCACAAGAAATCAGGCCCTTGGCTGATTTCTTGTCTTGTTTCTTAGGCTGATACCTAAGTGAGCAACTTCCTAGCACAAACAACCCATTTCTGGTGAAATGCTAGGCCTATCATTGCCTCTCTTGCAGAAAATGTGTTTCGAAGATGCCACTCAAGGTCAAGTTTCAAATTATCCTGTCCCGAGTATTTTTCTGTTTTAGTCTAGAGTGAAGTGTGACTTTATTTGTACCTGACGACTCAGCAGATGGCACTGTGCTCAAAGATTGACTCTGGGCCACGCCGGAGGGGACAAGGTGTCCAAGAGGAAGGTGCAGTGGTGTTTTTACAAGGTTTGGATGCACGAGTGCCCAGGGCCTGCCCAATGATACCGTTGGGCTCAGGAGCCCCAGCATCAGCAGCAGACTGAAATGACTAAGGTGCTTGTGCACATTGATCCCTTCTTAGTCACAAACAGAAAAGAGAAGAAATGGAGATATTTGACATAGAGGCTGGTGATTGCAAGTAACACAGTCCAAACTAGTCTTTAGGGGTACAGTATTTGGGATAGCCCTTGAGTGCAGGGTACCCAGAGAAATCCGGCACAGGAAGATGATTAGGGGTCTTTTGCAGAAGTGCTGGATCATTCAGTGTTTTCCACATTCAACCCTTGCTTTTAAGAGCTATTTATATACAAGACTGAAGTGCTGATTGTAACCCCATGCCATTTCTTTGGATTCCAGGTGGGGGAACAGGATCCTCAGACCCCTGTATGGCAGTGCTCAGGGGGTCTTAGCAAACAGCTAAGAATAATTTAGGACTAGAGACTCCCTCACCATTAGCCAAGCTGACTAAGAGAGCATGTCACAAGACATGCTGAATTTATCTGGGAGGGTAGGAAAGGTGTAATGAAGACAGAGTGTGACACTTTTCTGTAGTCAATGCAGCAGATCTAATATTTAAGGATTTGGGGGGCCTCATGAATTGTAATATATACAGAGCTTTTCCCTAATGCACATAAGACTTTGCTGTTCAGTCTTGCATAAGGACATAATTTAATAGCTGTGAAGGCACTTTGTATCTCATTTCTTTTTCTGAGCTGTGAAATAGGAGCCTTTTCCCATTCATTGAATAGCTCTGTGGGTTACTGTAGTAAATAATACTGTAATAATAAAGATATATTATGAGTCCTTCCAGTCAGCACTATTCAGTGTTAATTTATACAGCATTAGGAAAATAAATAATGATATTTGCCAAAATATTATAATGGATTGACCTAAACATCATGTAAGGCCTCCTGACATATAGGAACAGCAGATAAAAAATAAAAAAGACAAGATCAGATGTTAGAAAACACAAAGGTATGAGAAAATCTCTCTTTTTAGATGACTGCATGGGGTTCAGCTAACTTAGCCTTAGTAGCCTTAGCCTACTAAAAAAAGGCTAAGGGGCTAGATTTGGGGTTAAACTCTATTAGATATATCAGAAATAAAGAAAAGAGTTGCTTATATAGAAAGGAAATACTAGATTTGGAACAACAAAGTATAAATAGGCCATGAAATAGAAACTGTTTTCTAACCAGGCAGTGAGAGTCTGGAACAGCTTTTCAGTGTTAATAGGAAATGTCTTTTACTAGAGTAAGGGATGGCACTGTCAGGGACACATGCACTTCATCTGGTCTGATATAAACTGGACCGAAACTTCAAATTAAGGCCAGTTTGTTTAGCTGGTTAGCTGAGAGCCTGTGATAGTGGGTTTTTTGTTTTGTTTTTGCTTGAGCAGATGGATTTCAAATAGGTTGGTTAAGAGATGGTTTCTTGATGTTTCTGGAGGTGCACGGCCTTACACACATAGTTGTGTGTGGTGGTGCTGTAGAAAGGCCTTTCTTGTTATATTGCTAACTATATATGTCTATCTGTAAGACAATACAGGTGATGGAGAATCCATGAAAAAAAGGACACTAAACGGTGTCCTTTTGGATGAAATTTTATTTATATATTTCCTAGATCTAAGCTTTACAACAAGGGGTTGTAACCACAAATGGAGACTGATTCAGCACTGATAGGTGCCCAAGGTTTCTTTCACAGATATAGACCTGACTTGCTATGAGTTATAGAGAACTTTGCTTAAAGTAGATTAAGGTATTTTGTGATTCTGTAACTCCTGTCTTCTCATTTTCTCTCTAAAAATATCTGCTTTCCAAGTTACCTGGGATACCTGAGCACTTGCAGCAATAACAAACGAGCTCTCTTGTGCACCATAACAATTCCAGGAACATGGTTCCCTTGGATGTTTTAGCCCCATATTAGCCTGACAGGGGAGGAAATCTAGCCAAGAAGCTATCGACAGTGGTCAAGAAGTGATTAATGTTATTTTAACATGGAAAGGAAGAGAGGAGGATTGGTCAGAGGAGAGCGTGATAGGCAGATTGTCTTGGGAACAGCAGCCAGGGGATGAGGGGACAGGGGGCCTAGGTGGGTCATGACACAAGCACAGATTTTCAAACCTCAGCCTTCTGTGGCTGCATATCCTGAGGAGACAAGCACTGTTTTATCTCAGGCAGCAGAGCTCTTTTCCAGCAGACAGAAAGAACAGGAGCTACTGTAGCTGTGTTCATGCACCTCTGCTCATCTTCATCTTCATGCTCATCTGCACGAGCAACCTTCAGACTTTGCAGATTTCCAAATGACAAAACTGAACCAGTAAAAAACGGGGAGCAACATCACACTTCGCTTTCCCTCTAAGCTCATGACGTAACTTTTATTTCCTGTGAATAGGAATATTCCTATTTTACAAACAGGAAGTCACAAGCCTGTGAGCTCAGGGACTGTGAAGGAGGTCACGCAGGAGAGCTGGAAACAGAGTCTGAACCTAGAGCAGTCATCTACAGCCTTGGGACCACTGCTCTGTCTGTCAGTACATAGAGGAATGCTAGTATCATCAGAAAGCAGTGAGTGATCTCCTCACACAGAGCATTCACTGGGCAAATGGTTGAACATACACACTTGACACACATATTGCTGTTATCACCTACTGGCTTACACAACTGGGACTTAGGAGGGGCTTAGACTCAAGTCCCACCTCCACTGGGCTCTCTCTGTAGGGTTCAGCTCCTAATTGTAGGTATCTAAATGTTGTCAAGATGCCCCAGCTATGAGCGCCAGTTCTTATTAGGACCAGCAAAGATCTACTCAATGCAATCTGTGGAGTCTGCAGGGTGATTCAACTCACCAGGAAGCAGAGCATGCATTTGGTCAGTCGAATTGCTCTCCATCCATTACTGGCATGTAACTACCAACATCCAGACCCATACTCATCAGCATCTGCAATCATCAACTGTATTGCATCTTACATCTCATACCACCACTTAATCAGCATCTGCAATCATCAACTGTATTACATCTCCTACCACCACTTTGGATAACTACCACACTCGGTGCATAACAGCACTTCCCATGGAGGCTCTTTGCTAAGTGTATATGTTTCCTGTGACTTTTGCTCTGCATCATGTGCCATTCAAAATACCTGGGTGTATGATCTTAACTGGGATCTCTCAGTGTTTCTGTGGTATAACCAAGGGCAGCAGATGAGTGCCATGACTTCCTGGAGCAGATGGTGCAGGCTGTCTCTGGAACCTCTGTGTCCTTTGGACAGTGGTCGCTACGGTAGCAGCATCCTCCCTGTGGAGGGAGGTGGGAGGTGGGTGGGAGAAGCAGGTGATGCAGAAAACACCTGGGAAAGGCCTTGTCCATAAGCAGATTACGGCCAAATTTTGACAACCCATGGATGGCTTGTTCTTTCCCTTGGTGCTTGCTCCCCCAGAAAGGCTGCAATGGCCTTCCACTCCTAGTGCCTCAAAAGGAAAATCATGTGTTTCTTTCTATTCATGCACCAAAAAGGCTAATGTTTTATCAAGCTCATCCTTCCCAGGAAGCTTGTTGCTGGTAACAATGAGAGGATGGATGCAGGTGAAAACACTTTGAGCGAAATCCATCTCCATGCTTTACAAGGAAATTTGTGTTGAAATGGAGAAGGATGAAGAACTGAAATCTGGAAGGCCCTCTTTGTCATTCTACAACCAAACAGAAATCAAACAACCTTCTCTAAATTTGATTACAATTTTGACATTAAAATAGGAAAAATAACATGTCAGTAAAGCACCTGTTTTACATCCTGCATCATTAATTATTTTGCTGAGCAAAGCATGTTTACAGCTTATATAATGAAACCATTGCATATGTCCACAGAGAAGACCAAGCAACCAAACTTTCAAACACAGAAACTTAAATCCCGATTGAAATACCTCCTATACAAAACTGAGTTTCAAATCCACTCATCCACCACTTCTTCCCAGTGGCTTTAGTAGGAGCAACCCATTGGAGCAACTCAGGTCCTTTATAGCAAGTGCTTAGAGATGGATTTAGGATCCCATATTTACATTTGAAAAGGGTTTCGTCTCTGCTATAGCTATGCTTAGTTTTAGCTCCATTACTTGTTCAAATAATGCAAGGCACAATAGCATTTTCATCGGGTACCACATTCAGACATACAAGTATAACAACATGATCTGAGGATATATCTAACGTCTAGTGTGTTATTGATGATTTCCAGGATGGGAGCTGAGGAGTGTAACATAAACCAAGGTTGGATGTTCTTCAGAAGCAACCAAGATGAACACAGAGCAAAGCTCCAGTGAGAAAGCCAGTGGCACCTTTCAGCTCCACAGAGGATCACCTTCAGTGGTGTTAAACTTTGCGAAATGACATCACTATAGGTGACCGATGGTCAGTGTCAGCAGCGGGCATTGGACACCCAGCTGCCATAAGGACTGCACTCGTGTAAGTATTGTGTGCCCCTCTCTTAGGATTTTACAAAAACTAGGTTTTTCAGTGGCTTGACCACAGTTGGTAGATATAATTGGATCTTCGTTTTCTTTTTATATTTAGAGATGGTAGGAGCAAGAGAAATAATAAAAGTCTCACCAAGTAAATGTTATCAATTTCAGTTTACTTTGCTCCATAAGGCTTCACTCTTCCTGTCTCATCAGCCATGCTAGCCATTAGTGCTGCATTTTAGAGGTGTCTACAACAAAATGATACAATTTAGTCATTTTCTATATTAATAATGTTCTAATTGAAAAATGTACTCTGATATAATTATCCTACATCTTTATGAGCCTGCCTCAGGAGCACAGTAAAAGAACAAATGGAGATATTTTTACCATGCCACGTGAGAAAAAATTCTCAGAGTTTTATGTGTATTATTGATGCACATTCTGATGATGGATTGGCATATCTCGTAACCTCTTAAAGCCAGATCCAGAAGAAGTTTTAGGCATGAAAACTAGGAACAGACTTAAATGTGGGACTTGTGCATAGGTGTCTCATGCCTTAGAAGGCCTTAGGGCATTTCCCCTGGCTTCCAGCTGCAGCTCCAAGGGAAATAGGCCTCCTACATGCCCTTTTCTGCCAGACCATGTGCAGACCTCTTATATACCCTTGACCATTTCAAATGGCGCTTCCTGCATGTCAGAGTCAAGCCTGTTATCCCGAGGAGTTATTATCCAGCCTAAATCAGTAGTTGTCTCCTTGGACTACCTGGAAGTCCTTGTGCTCCGCGATGATCACACAGCTCCCAGGCCCAAACTGAGTCTGGGACTGACAAGGAGACAGGAATTGTTAGTGCCAGTCACTGGGCTGCTATGTCAGTTCTCCCTGTACCTTGTAAATCAGCCTGGATGGAGCTTCTCTGGCTTTTACTCAAAGCCTGTTCCACATAAAACACACAAACCAGCATGGAAGCAAGGAGCAGTATCCACACTTCCCCTCTCCCATCCAGTTGTCTATAGAATTAGATTCTTTTGTTCTTCTCCTTCAGCCTGATACACCTTCAAAAAACAGGGTGGTGAAACTTGCCGTCCTTCAGCAGAGACTGTCGTCTGTAGATTAGCACCGTTTCCTAGGAGAGGGGATCTGTGAAAGTCACTACCAGCATAGAAAGGGAGGAGAGAGGAAATGCCCTGGCAAGGACTCTGGGTTGTTCCTCCTCCATCTGCCATGTTTTCAAGAGTCAGTCTGCTCTGTTTTTGCAAATAAATTTGTTCAAAATTGTTGTGCAGGGCAGTCTGCCCACAAGAGGGCTCAGGTCTCAACCCCAAGGGGCAAGACAGGCATCATCTCTTGGAGTTTCCCTGTGGTCAGCTCAAGGAAATCCTGTTTCTGCACACAGAATTCTCTGGGATTATTCTTCAGAGGCACCTAATCCCATGTGCTCTGCCATGGCACTTAGCTGTGGCTTTGGGACTCAGCTCCAGCTCTAACATAGCAGCACCAACACTAACCAGCTGTGTCCTCACCTAAATTTGACCCTCCTGCTGATCTGGGAAAGATATCCTAATGTGTAACCCTCAATGCACAAGTTGCCACCCTAAATCTGCCTCATCCTCATTGTATTGCAAAGAGTAAAAGCGCAGTGTGTGCAAGCCTGTGTGACCTCCTAATTGCTGAAGCTCTGGAAGTGCAGAGCTTCAGCAGCTCTGTGCTAGAGTCCATGAAATGGGATGGGACATAGAATTATAGAATCATTATCATTAGAAAAGGCCTTCATGATCATTGAGTCCAACTGTAAAACCTTCAGCACCATGCCTGGTAAACTATGTCCCTAAGTGCCTCATCTACATGTTTCTTGAACACTGCCAAGGATGGTGACTCCACGAGGTGCGTGGAGATACTACACACACCTACTACAGAGGACTTGACCAAGTATATTAGTGGTTGTGCTAATGGCACGTGGTATAGTGCCACCAGTTCAGGCAGCCCAGCTCAGTGGGCACACCAAGTCTTGCTGGGATCTTCACACAGACTGGAAGCAAACTGGTGGGCCCAGGAGCAACTTGAGAGTGAAGGTGGACAGCTCTGCTTTCTTCCTTCTGTCTGCTGGAGAAGTATCTCCAGCCACTGCCCTGGACAGTGGGCACCTTCAGGGCACCTTCTACCACTGGAGATAGGATTAGGAGCCTAGCAGCAGCATTAGGAGAAACCAGCAGAACCCAAATTCTCCTCTGTTTGCTGAGGGTCTTTGGTAGGTACCCTCCTCTGCTTACCTGGGATAGTTCATCCCAGTTGCTGTGGTGGAGCCATCTGTCTGCAGGCTCTTGAGGTAACTGAAGAGGAGGTGAGCAGCAGCAGCTGGCCACACATCACTAAAACACATTTTGGTCATACCTAAACACCACAGAAGAAGTTAGAGCATGTCCCTGCCAGTGACTGAGCTCAGCATTGTGGGCAGAGATAAAACTGGGTGAGGAGAAGAGGCCTACAACACAAGCACGGTGTCACCCACTGCCTGTCATCCATGGCAGCAGAGCTCCAAAGGCTGTGCGGGAGAACTTCTTTGGCCTGGTCCTTGCAATCAGAGCCTCTTGGGCTGTCCATCCAACCTGTCACCATGCCCTTCAACTGTCACAGAGTCATGGCACTCTCCCTGCCTTCTCAGTTCTCACTGAGAGCAAGCACATATTGCAGCTATCTGCATTGCCTCTGTGGCCCCAAGGCCCTTGTTGGCTATACAGTGAGGGATAGACAGGTTCACAGTGTCTTAATAAACAGGAGATTTATTCATAAAGCAACCTGTTCTCTGCTAAGGAGCTGTAGAGTCATAAAAAAGAAACAGCATAAATAAATAATCAGTTTTTATCTTAGCTGTAGAATTATTAGTCAAATAAGTAAACAGAAAACCAGATTATTGCTTTCATTGCCTAAATTTGTTGCGATTCTGGAAACAGTAATTCTTTGGGTCTTACCTGAGCCTCTGTGAAAGGACAAGAGATGAGATGACTCATACACCAGCAGCTACGGGTAGATACGTGTCTCTCAGCACAGCAGGGCCACAGGTTGGTCCTGGCACAAGTCCACACTCCACTCACAACCAGAGGTACCTGGAATCACCTTGGAAAATAACCTAGAAAAATCCTGGCCTTTGTATTTCACAGCCCGATTCACTTTCAGATATGGCAGCAATTTGTTCTGTCTGAATTTTGCTTAAAAGAAATCCCTTTTTTTCGCTCTTGGTACATGTCTTTATTTGTAGTAGAATGTTATTTTAAGACAGTTATGCCATAGGTTTTAGTGGCATCACTACTGACACCTGCTGCTTTTCTCTCTGTTGGGCCACAGGGTGAGACGCTCTGGGCTGTGCTTGGCCTCGGTCCCCCCCATCAGCGACGAGCGTGAGGGCAAGTCCATGTCCTGCTTGCCCTACTTCAACTGTCGTCAGCAGAAGCCCATCAAGAAGCTCTGGGCTGAGAAAGCTTTTCGGGAGGAGATTCAGAGTTTTCGGGAGATAATGAAGACCTTTCGGGAGAAGATCAAGGGCTTTCGAGAAAAAATCAAAGCTTTCAGGATGGCCATCCAAGCCTTCTGGGAAGAGGAAAAACCTATTTGGGAGGAAGAAACTGCCTTTCGTGAAGAAGAAAAGGTTTTTCAAGAGGAAGCAAAAGCCTTCTGGAGGGAGTATCGCGACTTCTGGAAGGAATACAATGCTTTCTGGAAGAAGGATGAGGATTTCTGGAAAGAGGACCAGCTCCTCTGGGAGAAAGACAAGGTTCTTCTGGATGAGGACAGAGTCCTATGGGCAGAAGAGATAGCCCTATGGGCAGACGAAAAAGCTCTCCTGGAGGAGGAGAGAGCTTTCTGGAAAGAAGAGGAAGCCCTCCGAGAAGATGAAAAGACCCTCCAGGAAGAGGAAATATTTATCTGGGAGGGAGCCTTTGATCCCGAGAGAGAAGATCGACTGCTTCTGGCTGTCGCTGTTGTTGCTGAGAGTCACGGCCCCACTAGCTGCAGAGCAAAAGCATAGCTGGAGAGAAAGAAGGAAAGCACAAATTATTCCGCTGGGCTCAGAAACCCACATATACTCATGTGGCTAATTTATTTAACTTGTGCTGGGCTTCAACTAGTTCTCTGGAAAAAAAAAGACCCTCAATAAAAGCCCTATGGAGTAAATCACAGTAGGGTTTTTGTTTATGGTATTTTCTTTAAGGTGGTTGTATTCCAGCTTACGGGATATGGCACTAATCAGTGATAGCCTTCTGATCCCCCATACCAAACAGTCACCACTAAGACTCTTCTAGGAGAAAACCTTAGATGTTTTATTGGATCAGAACCTCAACCTCCTGCAGACAGCCTTGCTCTGGGGAGCATCGTGACAGCACTTATTGCAGCAGGCTTACCCCACAGTGCAGTGACCTAGGTGAAAGCAGTCTTGGACTCAGCATCTCTGACATGGGCAGAGGACATGCAGAGAAGCAGGAGGGACTGAAGAAGGCAACAGTGTGAGGACAAGACACAAGCGGGAGGGAAAAGTGGCAGTGAGGGACTCCTCTCCTTGGCTAGGGGGCAATAAATTTAACAATGAAAGTATGCATGTGTGTGTAAAAGCCAGAGGAGAGGACACATAGAAGAATTATTTGTGTCATTTTTTACCTGCTGAGCTTTTCCTGCAGGGAACTCCCCACTCCTGCAGTGTACAGAAAAATTTCTTGCAGAAAAATCCTAGAAAAATCCCCCTGCAACGCAGCATGCAGCCCATATCTGGCAATATTTTAGGTGTGGTGAGCACAGACTCGATGCCTTCTAATGAGAAAAGCAGCCATGGCACAGAGATTGCTGTTTTCTTCCCTTTCCTTTTTAATACTCCTATTTTTAAAGGAAGAACTAATCTCACATGTTTCACATTCTCCAAAGTAGAGCTGTGAGGATTGATGTAGAGTTGAAGTTACATTTGATCCTCTGTATCTCCATTGCAGTGGGGAACAAAAGAAACCGTGAAAATTATTAATTGTGAAAATTTAGGTCAAATAGGGCATTGAATTTTTCTCTAGCATGACAGGCACAGTGCAAGAAGCCTTTACAGCTGCTCTTCTGAAGACTCTGACGACTTCTGAAGCTGTCAAGCATATTTAGGCTGTCACTCAAATCCATCATGCAAGCTCAGTCCTCTATGAAAAATCCATGAATATTTCTTGTTCAGTGAATAAACATCCCATAAAAAAGTCATCTGGCTCAGCCAAGGTCGGAATGTTTTACAGTCTTTGTTGTTGTTATTCTATTATTGCCAGGTAACCTAGGGATGGAAATGGACTGGAAATTCAGTTCAACTCCAGGCACGTGCCCTGCATTCGAACTTGATTATCAGGCAGTGTGGAGGGAGTGTTTCAGAAAATAACAGTATTCAAAAGGTACTTGTCATTTTATATATCTTAATGTTAAAAAAATCAAGAATTTAATTCAGTTATTCAAATGCACATGTCAAATTAACATCCTTTTAAACTAAAAATAGATATGTCTTTCCTAATGAAGAACCCAACGCACATGAAATGTTCTTTTGAGAAGTCCTCTTCACTTTTTCAGAGTGGCGCTTCCTTAGTGAGAGCGCTGCTGGTGTAGTGCACAAGTTGAGAAACTTGGAGAATTACATAGCACAGCACAGAAGAGCCTGGAGGAAAGGATGTCGCTGGAGGAAAGAATGTGCCGATATGATGTTAGACTGAGGATAGCTCCCCAGAAAGTATTTCATCTGGACTCGCCTCAAGAGCTGAAGATATCTGAAGCACCAACTCACCAAAATCAGGGTGGAAGGACCTGAAAAAAGCTGCCAAATCCCCCTGCACTTCAGAAGCAATGATGCCTGTAATATGCTGGGGAAACACTTGTCTCAGTTGTTTATTTCATTCAATTTCCAGCACTGGTGTGACACAATTACCACCTTCCTTCTAGAGCTCTACGAGCTCTACGGTATCTAAACTGAATCTCCATGACTGCAGTTTTGGCTTCTGATTGTAGTTACATGAACAGTTACACATAGTTACAGGAATGGAGATTGGTCCTTCCTTTCACCCCAAATTTATCCATCTGAACCCAAGTCCGCCTTGGCAAACCAGCTCCCTGGCTCCTGCTCTCTTGTGTCACCAATCAAGTATTCCCTCCAAAAGCCTGAAAATCCAGGAGTTGGTACCACGAAGCTAGGCAGAACAGAGCTAACCTGAGACCAGAATCAAACTTCTTGTGGCTGCTGTTCAAACACAGATGTATTGAAGAAAACAAGTGGAACAAGCAGTGTAAATTCACAGCAACCACGGGGACGAAACCCGAAAGCTTGGAAACAGGTTCAACCCAAACAAGCATAACATATTGGCAGAGCAGTTCACTTAGTTATCCCTGTGCAGTTTCGCAGGCATAGCAAATCCTGAGCTCATCTGCACATTTTTAAATGCAGTCTTGTCACTCAAAGCATTTCTGATATTTGCATCTATAAGCAAATGTGGGAGATGCAGAAGTGAGAAATAGTAAAGATCGTTATAAGCTGACAAGTGAAACTGGAGGTAAGAAGAGCATCCAGTTACACGGGTAAGTCCTGCCACTCTGCCAGGCAGTTGCAATGAGTTGTTGAATAGTCAAGCTAGAGGGAAAATGAACAGTTAGGATACTGCAACTGAAAATATCAGATGGGGAAAAAATAACCACATTTTTACACTTCAGAATTTGAAGAGTCTACTCTGAGTTTGTTTTAAAAAAGTCTTATAACACTGATATCTTCCTCTCTCCATTTTAAAATTTTCCACTACTTATGTGATTTAATCATTTCAGATTGTCAAATGTGAGGACATTTTCAAGGCTTTTGCCCCAAGTCAGCAAAAGTCCTTCAGTCTGCACTTGAAATCCCTCAGAGCCATGAGACGATCCAAACTCCCATCTTAATCCACATTTAATGAAGATGAAAACACAATGAACTATCCAGCCCCCCAGTTTTCCTCCTGAGTTATAACATCATCTTATACTGCTGCACAGTTTTTTGAGCATTTTGGTGTGGGAGCTTCTCAAGTAGAAATTTGTGTTATTGTTATTATTAAGGTGAAGTCATATTGCCAGAGCTCCACTGCCAGAGCTATCCACTCGATAGACTGAGAACACAGAAGTAGAAATTGTGTTGAAAAGCTGTAATTTGGCTGCTCATTTCCTTTAGGGAGTATTTTCTTTTTTCCCCTATTCTTACGGCTCAATGAAAAGGTTTGCGGCCCGACTGCCTTAGCGCAAGTTGGAGGAGCAGAAGTGAAGTCTTCACGGGAGCTGGTGGGTGCCTCTCTTGTGAACATGCTCCATCCCTGCTGACTCACAAAAACCCAGCAGCTTTCCCTGCAGGCACCATAGAAACGTCAAGCTGCAGCCCAAACACACAAATGGAAGCAATGTTACCCCCATACCTACTGTATATGCACTTAATTTTTAAAGTGATCTACCAAGTGATTTACCAAGACACGAATCTTTTTCTCATTTTAGCGGCACTCAGATATGCATCTTTGCCATTTGCACCTCTGTTTAAAAAAAAAAAAATCTCAAAGAGCATCCTGATGGAAAGTCATTAACACCATGAAATAATTGAAAGACGGAGAAGCAGTTCGATGAGGCCGAACTTTCCAGCTGATCAGCAGAGGAGCAATGATTCCTCATGAGCATTCGCAATCAGGGTTGATAGAGGCAGAAATGATTACCAGAATAGCTATCATCACAAGCATTTTTGTCCCAAAAGGGAGGACAATGGGAAGAGGGGATTTGTGTAAACTGATGCTCTTCCTAATGAAGGGTAAAATAGCAAAGCTAGCAAGGATCTCTCCAGAGGGAACTACCCTCCGGAAAGCTGCAGCAGAGTACTATATATACTTACAGTATATTACCTTCTCATTTGCAGATCTCAAGGCCTTTGGTGTTTTTATCCCACAGCTCTCCAGAGAGTGGTGCAAAGGACATTATTGCCATTTTAAAGAGGACAAGAAGACCCATGAGTTTGAGTGAGGTCATTCTGATTTGTAGCTAATTCACAAAAGACAACCCTCTTCCTTTCCAGATTTCAATATCATCCGTGCAACTAGCCTGTCAGTGGAACTTAGAACACTCATAGGTGAAGTCTTTTAAAAATATAGAGAATATTCCTTTTTTATTCACCAGATTAAATCAAATTTTCAACACCTCAGGAGATCCCTGCTTTCCAAGGTACATTTTGGGACCTGTGGACAGCCTTACCTGGTTCAGTTTATAGTGTTATTTGTGACTATATTAAAAATGCATTTGAACAAACCCCCAGTGGCCTGTTTTCTCATCATTTTTTACCTTTGCACCTATTTTTGCTGTATTCACAGATTTTACCAGTCATGACTTTATTTTGACTTTCCAGACTCTTCCGAAGCTTCCAAAAGTGTCACCGTGAGCAGAAGGGCAGTGTCTCCACAGGCACCCACTCCTCGGCCTCATTGCGGGTAGAGTGCTGAGAACACCGTGTCCCAGCAGCACCTCGTGGTTCCTGTGCAACCCAACATGTGTTGGGGCTATCCCACGGTCTCCAGGGAGCCAGGCTTGCCCAGAAACAGTGGTAAGAACAACACTGTGCTGTACACAGCTCCTAAACTCCACACTGTGATTTCCAGGCTCTGTTGTGAACACGTGATGACTCTTGACTTCATATACTTATGTACCACTCAACCATGCACTTAACACCTCTGCGGGTTGCTCACGTTACATGTTCACAGTCTTACTGCCAAGAACAGCCCCATACCTCTGCATGACTGTCATAATAAGAGGAATACTGTTTTTACCCGGTTTTGTTGACAATATCCTGTAGACATCATGGGAAACCTATGGGCTAGTTTTTCTGAAGGCAGCTGGGTCACCATATGGAGAGCTTTCCTCCTGCAGCAGGCATCACCTTCACTCCTCCGATGCATATGCCAGCAGCTGGAGCAATAAAATTAACCTTCCAACATCTTCTCTAAGGCTTTTTATTTCATCTATGCCCTTCTCCTTGCTGGAAGAGCCCAGTTCAAATCCAACCCTTTGCCTCCACAGAAGCAAAATGCATCTACATTCCATGCTTGTACCCAGGATTTTCTGATGCATAGCAGCCTGCCTGGAGATAATGTTCAGATTGTCAGATAACGTTGTCTCAATCCACTCTTGGGAGAGGTTTTGATACGATCCCAAGAGTGAGATTAAGACACAAACGGGGCCAAATGCCATATAGAACCACAGAACGCTTAAGGTTGGATGGGACCTCTGGAGGTCATCTAATCCAGCCCCACTGCTCCAGCAGGGACACCTAGAGCACGTGGCACAGGGTGGCATCCAGGTGGGTTTGGAAGATCTCCAGAGAAGGAGACTCCATAGCCTCTCTGGGCAGCCTGTTCCAGGGCTCTGTCACCGTCACAGGAAAGGAGTTCTTCCTCACATGGAGATGGAACTTCCTGTGTTTCAGCTTACACCCATCACCCCTCATCCTGTCACCAGCCACCACATTAACATAGTCCCTTCATTCCACGGATTAGCTGTCATATGCAATGCAAATTCATTACAAATTATGCAAAAAAAGGACTTTTGGGAAGGCTTGCAAACTTTTAAAAAGCTACAAGATCTCTATCAAAAGTGTCTTGGGAAAATCAAATGTTATTTGGAAGCCAAGATACAGAAAGGCTCATGCAGGCCAGGATCCCATTTGCCTTCTTGGCCATGAGGGCACATTGCTGCCTCGTGGTTAACTTGTTGTCAACCATGACTCCCAAATCCCTCTCTGCGGAGCTGCTTTCCAGCAGGTCAACCCCTAATCTGTCCTGGTGCCTGGGGTTATTCCTCCTCAGGTGCAGGACCCTGGACTTGTCCTTGTTGAACCTCATGAGGTTCCTCTCTGCCCAACTCTCCACTCTGTCTAGGTCTCTCTGAATGGCAGCGCAGCCCTCGGGAGTGTTGGCCACTCCTCCCAGTTTGGTGTCATCCGCAAACTTGCTGACGGCGCACTCTGTGCCCTCGTCCAGTCACTGATGAACAAGCTAAGAGCACCGGGATCAGTACTGACCCCTGAGGGACACTACTGGCCACAAGCCTTCAACCAGATTCGGCCCCATTTATCACCACTCTCTGGGCTCTGCCATCCAGCCAGTCCTCAATCCACTTCACTGTCCACTCATCCAGTCCACACTTCCTAAGCTTTCCTATGTTGATGTTATGGGAGACTGTGTTGAAAGCCTTGCTGAAGTTAAGGCAGACAACATCCACGGCTCTCCCATCCATCTGGTCACCTCATCGTAGAAGGCTATCATCAGATAGCCTTCCCCTTGGTGAATCCATGCTGACTACTCCTGATCCCCTTCTTTTCCTTCACATACCTAAAAATGGTCTCTAGGATAAGCTGCTCCATCACCTTTCCAGGGATGGAGGTGATGCTGACCAGCCTGTAGTTTCCCAGCTCTTCCCTATTGCCTTTTTTGAAAACTGGAGTACAATACAACATTGTAAGCTTTATTCTAATAACTGTGACAGGACAGAGAGAAGAAGAAAGGAAAAAGAGAGATAAGCAAGCAAGCGGGAGAGATGCAGCAAGATTAGTTACCACCACCACCAGTCCAGCTAGGTTTTGTTGGCTCCGCTTCGGTGCGGGATATGATCACTTGAAGGAGAGTTCAGAGAAAGAAGACACATGCACGGCAGGAATACGCAGTCCTTTTTATGTCCCAGTTCTTGATGTGTCCACCCACTTTCATACGTGCTGTGTGCTCTGGTGCTCTTCTCTACCCGACTAGAGCGTAAACGCCGCTTGGTAGGCACTGCTGAGCATTGTTCAGGTCTCGAGCTGATCTTCTCAGAGACAGCATGCCGAGGCCAAGAAGTCATAAATTGTGTGGAGATATGACACCTGGCCAAGAAGTCATAAATTGTGTGGAGATAAGACACCTCGAGCTGATATCACAGTCTTCTCAGAGATAGGATGCCGAAGTCAAGAAATCCTAAATGGTATGGCAATGATGTCAAGATAAACACAATCCAAAACAGTCTCTTACACCATCCCATGGCTCAACACTGCTGTTTTGTGGTGGTATGAAAAATAAAAAGCACAGAGAGAGTGAGAGAGGGAGAGAAGAAAGAAGCACATACAACAGTATCTTAACCGCTTTTTTTCAAACACTCAAAAGACATATCATCATATAATACTCCAGACACTGCTATTTTGTGGTGGTGTGAAAAATAAAAGTACAGAGAGAAAAAGAAGAAAGAAGCACATACAACAGTATCTTAATCGCTTTTTTTTTAAACACTCAAAAGATATATCATCATAAAACTCCAGACATTATTGTCTTCTAGGTGATTCAACAACAAAAAAATGTCAATATGAAACCTTTAACTCTCTAGAAAGATCATTCAAATAACTACAGCATCAAACTATATATGTATAACGAGGTTAGCTAACAAATGCCCCAAAATAAAAAGGTTAACAAAGTTATAAGCATTTTGCCTTTTCTTTTGCAATTTTTCCCTTCAGCAAGGCTGAATAGCCAGACCATCATAGAGCATGTGGCTGTGCCTGGTCTACTGGGGTCAGGATCTGGACATGCAGCAAGAAAAGGGGTTTCCATGATGCCAGCCTAGGCCGCATGTATAGTTTAGGCCTGGAAGCTTCTACCTCACTAAATAATTGATACAGCTGCCGGCTTTGATTGGCGAATGACACAAATATGCTTCATACCATCAGGTGAGACAGTAGATATGAATTGCATATTATATACAACATGTTGGATTAATTGAATAAAACAAGGGATGATACATGGCAAAAACATTAAGGCGGCAAATGCGCATAGCAAATAAAATAAAAGCTGCTTTACCCATGGCACGCCCAGTAACCAAGACCATAAATCATCATTCCAGCCATTCCATGATTGAATGGGAACATGGACTAGTTTCCTAATATCTGTAGTCAGTTGAAGAACTACTTCGCCTGCATCATCTATTTCCAAGCAACAACTGGAGACATTTAGTTTCCCACATACTCCTCCCTCTTCAGCTAGTAAATAATCCAAAACCATGTGGTTTTGAATGATTGCAGTGCACATCCGTTGAGATTGTTCAGTTAAAAGGTCTATAGCATTGGCAGTTTTATTGGTAATTATTTCCAAATTTGCTTACAGTCAGATTATGCGATTCCAATTGTAAATCGGTTCTCTTGCCCCTGATATTGCTTCACTGGGATTCCAAGTAGCAGGCCTGTAACGCTTAATTTTCTTTCAGGAGGACACTCATTTTCCCCTCACTTTTGTGTTCCACCTATTTCAACCTCAACAGATCGCTTGTTGCGGGCAACCTCTCTGTCCCCCAAATTATCATACCTTATTCCCAGTCGGGACCCCCTGTCTCTGGAAGAAAGAAAAACAGAGGCCGGATAATTCCTATATAGCATACCCCTGACCACTTTGCTGGTAGTTGTTTGTAGACAATATGTCCACAGAACCAATAATAGCCCTTTTTGGCCTTGGCACCATTCGCAAATGGTCCTGCTGCAGTCTTTGGGAATTGAAAATAAGTCATGTTATCATTTCCCAAAGGGCTAACAAAGGAGCTCAGGCAGTTGTTTATCCAGCCAGTGCAATACCAGGCACCAGTGTTGTTCTCGCACTCACAGATTTGGCTGTAAATTTGGTTTCTAGGAATAAGGTTTCATTTTCGTTCGACCAAAATCCCTCAAATCCTTGGCTGCGCCTGTTTTCATTAAGCCACACCCACGTATAAACACCTCTATTTTCATTGTCCAACTTATATGTGAGTGTCCATTGACATTTGCTTTTCCCCACATGGGTGCGATTCAAGCATAATTTCCCACAGGAGGAAACTGAATTGGCCATATTTCATTGTCATCCCAGATAGTTCTATCAGTTTTGCTATAATTGCTTACAATTTATGCTGGAGTGAGGGGTGCAGAGGTCTATGGCCTAGAACCCTAGAGGACTTCCACAAACCCAACAGTGACTCAGATTAAAAATTTGGCTTATAGCTCTTGCTAACAAAACAAATTCATTATCATTAAATGGATCATACAGATTGGGAGAATTCGGGAGAGTTGGCTTCTCTTCACTCTTACAGATAAATCCCCCAAACAGTATAATAAAAAATAACATAAGCATTTTAACCAAATTATATAAAATCGGCATCTGCTTCATGTCTTCCCTGTGCGTGTCTGGGTCTCTTTCTTCCTCCTGAAAAGAAACAAAAGACAAATTCGCTTCTCGGGTTAGAAAGAGGGAACAATCCATTTAGTGTGAATCTTACGAATTTTCCCATAGGCCTTTTTTGCCTTCCAGGTGTATTTGTTTAATGGGGTGTCCCACACCAGTGGTACCACCCCCAAGGTGGGGAGTTCAACTAAGACAGGTCGTCCTGGGAATGAGATGGATTTCTAGGGTGATCAGGGTCATGCAGGGCTGGTATGATCGTTGGAGCTTTTGAACAAAATGCTGTGATCTTTGGACATCCATTTATTCCCCAGGGGCTGTTAATGCTGGTCACCGCATCCCACACCCGCTCAGCCCATCCTGGCTCATGCGGTTTGAGGAATTGTTTTAATAGACCATTTGTTCTTTCCACGATTTCATTCACTTGTGGGTAATACAGAGTATGAAACACCCACAAAATTTCCTCCTGGGCTGCCCACTCCCAGACCACGTTGGCTGTAAAATGAGAGCCGTTATCTGATTGAATTGGCTGCAGTGTGGGGAAGATTCCAAACCATTATTTCAGATCCTTTATCGTATTTTCTCCTGTTGCCTTAGCACATGCTTTAGCTTGCACTGTATAGGAGATGGATATTTTTATGATCTGGAAGGTCATAAAAATCTCCTGGGGGAAGCAGAACATAGACCTTGAGACAGAAAGTGTTTGTCTGCCCGGCCTGAGTGATAAGGAGCACGGAGGTGGCTGCTTAGCCAGATTCATAGCCGACCGCCTCTAAAAGCCAGTTGAGGCTGGCTGCTTGATCGGGCTTGCAGCCAACTTAACCACAGACGTCCTCTAAACTGGTTTTAGAGGTAAAACACCAAGGAAGGAGGAAAATGATAAGAAAGGCAGGACCCTCAGATTGAGAGCTGGGACCCCTTCCCCCCCGCATTGGTATGAATGCATGCGCACCCTGAAGAGAGTTGTGAGACTAAAGGTGGAGTTTGTCTGCCCCTTCTCCCCCTTGGCCTGCCTCTTGGGTTGTACTGACCCTAAGGGACAGGATGCACCGCCCTTAACAAGAAGATAGTGCAGAGAGCGAGAGAGGAGGGAGGAAGGTGAAATTCCTAACTTGGAGGCCTGTGCCGTCTCCGTGGCAGCCAGCTTAGCAACACTCTCTCCGATCTGTTCCGGTTGAGGGGATGTTCAGTTTCAGTATTCCAACAGCAGGTACTGCCTTGGAAGTAGTTACCCAAGTTTCTTTTCTTCTGCGTGTCTTGCATATTGTGTGGTTGTCGCTGAATCCTGAACCCGGAACATGCACTAATCCAGATAGTATCTCTCACCTACCAGGACATAGTACTTTCCCTCTGACCTTCGAAAGGGGCCGATGTAATCAATCTGCCAGGCCTCTCACAGGCCTTTTCTCTCTCTTAAGTGCAGAAGGTCACCTCCCAGAGGGTGTCTGTCCAGACAGACACGGCATTGTTTGCAGGAAGATACACAATTTTACACTCCTTCCTAATAACCGGCCACCCTTGGGCTTGTGCCTCACAAAATAGGTCCTTAACTCCTGAATGTTTCTGTTTTACATGTAGCCATTCCAACAGATGTTCCCAATTTTCTGATATCTGGGTGGTTTGTAGGGGTGCCAACCAGGCTAGTTCATTCACGTTGGCATTCCATTGGCTCACCAAAGTGTCATCTTGTTGATGAGGTTACCGTGGCTACTGCAAATTTCCCTTGTCTGGCAATGGTAAGAATATCCTGCCATTTTTCCTTTTGCCGCACAGATATTCTATTGGCTTCCCATCCATTTTGTTCCCAGAATGGAAGCCACTCTGCAGCCTTTAAATACAGCATAAGAATCAGTATATAGACAGAAGAAGTAGATTGAGCGTCATGTTGGAAAACGCTCCACATAGTGATTAGTTCTCTTACTTGTGCACTACCTTCCCCTTCAGTAATGATCTGTTCCTCGGTTTCTGTCTAAAGTGCTACAGCTTGATATTTCCAAATTTTTCCCTCTTGCTTCAACGAGGCATCCATAAACCAGACATTTTGCAATTGTCCAGAAAACGGAGAAGCTACTTGTATTACAGATAATAATCCAGGTGTTTCTCTATCCAAGTTTACCTCATCTTGTATATTTAACACTTCTGTGGTTGCTTCAGATACAGAAAAAAAATCACAATAATGTTCTACTTGTGTGTACCATTTTCGCACGGAGGCTCTCTGAGCTACTCCGTCAAGGTGTGGGGTTCCTGCCAAAACTGCTTTAATCACTTTAAATGGGCCTCTGAGCACTATAGGTTGTTGTCGGATAGTCCGTTCGGCTTCTCTCAGAGCTAGAATAACTACAAATATACCTTCGTCCCCAAGTTGTATATCTTTTTTCAGCGTCTTTAAAGCTGTGAGAATAAAAATAAGCCGAATAGGGCCCTCTGGACCCTTTTGCCACAAATGGATTGACAGTCCAGTCTTGGCAAATCCCCATTCAATTTGAACTGGATCTGTTGGGTGAATAGAACCAAGGCCCTGATAGGCAGTCACTTCAAATGTCAACAGCTGTAAAGCCTCATTGTGGACCTAAGTCCATTCCCACTGAGTTCTTTTCACAGTAAGTCGTACAGGGGCATAGCAATAATTGAAAAGTCAGGAATATGTTGTGAGAACGGAACATTATGCTTCTGTAAAACCCTTCCACCCGGAAGATTCCAGAAATGAAACAAGGAGAGAATTGCCTAATGAAGACGACCAATCCGAAGAGAACCCGTAGCAACTGGACCTTAAAAGGAAATATCTAACTTTGTGTAACCGCCTTCCCCTTGCTTGTATAAAAACCCTGCGCGCGACACCAGGGGGATCTTTTGGCAAGATTCCCTGTTTGAGGGTGAGCTGGGGAGCCCAGCTAGCTGGTAATAAAGTTGGATCCTGCACATACAGGCCTCTCTGCTTCTGTTACCCTTGCGGGCTGGGGATCCGGACTTAACAAGTTCTTTTCACAATAAGTCGTACAGAGGGCTAGCAATAATTGAAAACTCAGGAATATGTTTCCTCCAGAACACAAGCAACCCTAGTGCATGCTGTAAGTCTCTGATTCTGGCCTCTTGATCTGGTCGAGAGAGGAAAGTGTATCCAGTGGAATACGTCATCCCTCCCTTCCACCAGATCCCTAAAAATTTTACCTCACTTGAAGGGGTTTGTATTTTCTCAGGGGGAATTGTCAACCCTATACTTTCTAAGTAGGTGATGATGTCCTTCTGGGTTTCTCTGACTTCTTCTACCTGACTCCCTCCTATAAGCATATCATCTATATGTTAAAAAATCTTCACCTCTGCCCTTAACGGGGATTGTTTCCAACTCTTGCGCTAGAGCGTGATGGGCCAGCATGGGGGAGTCATGTAAAAGTGTACTGTTGTCCTTCCCAGGTGAAGGCAAAATGATCCTCGTCCTCAAGTTGTAAAGGGACCATGAAAAACGTATCCTTGACATCAATTGTTGCCATAATAGGGTGATATTGTTCCTGAATGGTAGCTATCAATTCAGCAATGTTTGGTAGAGCAGCTGTTAGTGGACCTGTATTGGCATTCATAGAATCATAGAATGCTTAG
>NW_010584763.1:64705-93211 GCF_000705375.1 Tinamus guttatus | reverse complement strand
GATTCTTGAAAATAATCTTGATCCTCAACTGTGGACCAGGGCAGGCAGAAACAAACAACAGGGAACAAGAAGGGGAAAGAAGAAGCTGGTTTTGTTCAGGCTGAACTGGACCGCATGACAAGGCACATAGTATATCCACACACAACCCCTGTCTCAGCTCTTCCTGTAAGGCTGTTTTGATCTCCATTATATGGCCTATGGCATTTAGGAACTTTCCTTTTCTCCCAATAAATTAAAGGTAATAAGGTGAAACTAATCAATGAAACCATAAAGCCATATGGTATTGTGGTCCAGGATGGTAAGTTTATACTTCAGGAATCTGTGAATTAGCTGTGAAAATAAAAGCATTTAAAAATAGATCAAGCAGAGATAAAAGCCTTGGAACACATTGTTAAAATTATGGCTTCCCAGACCCATTGAAGTGAACCTAAAAGCAAATGACAGTGTCACTAGCAACTTCATCAAGTTTAGGAAACTTTTTTATCCAGACAAGGGCTTGCAATCATGAGCACCCTAGTGTCATATGTTATCTAGAAGCCCATGCTATGTCACCCATAGATAAACATCATCAGGAGTCCAGTTTCCATCAGAAGGGGGAACTTCTGGGTCTATCTTTAGTTCATGGCTGGGTCAGGTCACTTCAAGTTTTCACTGACCTGAACCTGATCCAAACCAAAGGATTGAAATTCCTGACCCATTCACCCCAAAGAACAACTACAATGAAAAGCTGACACGGGCTCATACAGTATTGCAAGCACATGCCTGAAGAGCAGTATTGACCCTAGAAAATGTCAGGAGAGCACCTGCCTCTACATAGCAGGAGGTCACCTTTATTTACCACGGTATTGATCTGAAGTTTTGTAGCCAGAAAGCTACACTGCTAATTTTATTAAATTAGTCTAATAAAGGTATGTGAATGGTAACTGCATTTTCAAGACATTCTTGGTAACTTGTTTGTAAAACATCACTTCCATACTCTCTCTCCTTAAAATCAGCCCTTAATCTTGCTCTTAATGCAACCTGAAATCACTTACCATAGCAGTGCTATTACTTCTGACAAAAGGGAACCTACATTTCTGTCCATTTCAGCTCACTGGAACATATAAAGTCACTGTGGCAGCCCTACCCTTTGGCATCCTGTCTGCTTTACCTGCTCTGCTAGGTAGACTTTACTAAAGTGCTTAATTTCACAGAGATTTAATGGCCCAAAACGGCCAGTGCACCAGGTCATTTCAAAGGTGCGCCAGAAAGATGACACTAGCTGGCACATTCATAAAGTTTTTTTGATACAGAGTTAAACCAAAGGAATAATATGTTTGTGTATTTAATCTTAAATTAGGAGATAAGTAGCTGCTACTGTTTGGAGGTTCCTTATACCTTGGTCCTTTCTAACCTCCAACAATGTTCTGGCTCTTGCTTGTATTTACGGTTCCCCATTCAGATAACCATATTATTTGTATAACTTCCTTAAGTTGCTATATTTAAGCTTCTTTTTTCACAGGAATCCTTCTCATAACTGGTTAGTATTAGTTTCAAATTAGCCTTAGAATGTTTACTTATGACTATGATCTTTAGACTTGTTTTCTTATGTGTTTCCTGTCCTTGGACTGGTGAAATAAAACTTCCAAGACTGATGGCCCTAACAAATTTGTCTCCTTTGCTAATAGTTTAACATAGTTTTCCTTACTGGAGGTTCAAAAATTTACTTGTAGCTGTGGTATTCTTTTTCCTTAGCGCAAAGGCATGTGAGCATCCTAGCATTCAACACAGCTGTGTAATTGTAGAATAGCACTCCAAACTGTATCATGAATTAAATGATACTGAAATACTTTAACTGAATCTCCAACATATGCAGCCCTCAGAAGTTCAGCATTTTATGCTGAACCTGATCTCAATTTCAGGCCCAGCAGCAGGCCAGCATCCATCTACTCACTGTTTCATCCGAAATTCACGACGAGCACTTTATTGTTACTACTTAGGTGAATAAATTCTTGATAATATTTGACCGCAGCCCATAAGAAAAGCACGTCTACCTGTGCATATCATTTCCTGGAAATATTATATATTTTCACATTTGGAGTTATATAAATAGTGCTCAAAAATGTTACTATGAACAACACTGTGCAGACTACATTCATTTTTATAGTATTGGCCTGGGAACTTCAAACATCAATTTTATGAAATCTCTGAATACCCACCTGTTCTTTGTGTCTTTATTTTTCTCTGAAGCAGTAGAGAAAATAACATGCTCTGTGCAATAGACTACAACGTACTTTCTGTGCACAGCACTATACAAAATGCTGCTTACAGCCTGTTGCATGAGATGTTTTGCAATCTGCTGGTGTGAGCCTAGCTGAGGAACACCCGAGACCTGTTGAGTGAGTTTCCTCACCTGAACATATATTATTGCATGAATGAAAGACAGTAACTCCAGCCTTTTTTATCAAACTGAACCAAATAATTTAAAGGACATATTGGAAAAAGGCTACCCATGAAGCTAGACACAATGAGTTTCCCACAAGTGATCTTTGCAAAAGGATGGTAAAACAGTAATAGAGTTTTCTGCAAACAAATGCAGCAATATGAACTACAACATGGTGCCCAGAGTGGCAGGGGATGATGAAGAGAGCAAAAAAGGAAAATAATGAACAGAAGCTGTACAAAAAATAATGAGGAATAATATTCAGAGAAGACGGAGCTATGTAGAATTGTAACACAGCACAAATCCAAGACTCAGTAAGGAGATCTCAAAGAGACAGGTAGTATACAATAGGCAGTTTTCACTGGTATTTTGAAGGACTTTTTAAGCGGGGCAGGGGGAAGGTAAAAAGAGGTTTATATTTTAAAGCAGCAAATCAGAGAGAAAACTGCAGCACAAAGACTACTATTTGTGAAGCAGCCTGGAAATAAATTATTTTACATCTATTATGGAGAGTAAGTCCACAGAATTTTCCTCCATGTTTAGGAAGGATAAAAGGTTTCAAAGTTTGGCAATTGAGAGGACAAGTACACTTACAACTTCAGCAAAGAAAGAATGGAAAGAAACATAGCAGGGAAATTAACGTACTGACAGAGTCAGTCCCCTCTGTTTTTCTATGGCTAGGAAGTAGTTAGGAAAACTGTGAACTCAATAAAGTCAACGGAATGAAGCTTTTCAGTAAAATAATCTGGGTTCTTCTCATGGTTGTCTGTCACCTTAAGATATTTTATGTCTCGAGTCTCCTCTCTATGAAAGAGTATTATAGCGTGTACATACCTGTGCTGAAGTTAATGCCATCAGGGTTTGTGAAAGTCTCCAGAATTTTCAGGAAGAATTTAAATAGAAAAAAAGGCAACACAAATGTTTTGTTGCTTCTGTGCCTCTGTTGGAGGGAAAGATCCAGCCAGTTTAAAAAAAAAAAAAAAAAAAAAAAGTACAGGAATCAAAGCACGTTACCAGTGTTTATTGCTACTTCTAGCTAGCAAATAATGACAAAGCTTTTGTAGAACACAGTCCTGGGAAACAGATCTCAGAAATATCTTCTGCTTCTTCTGACAAATAAATTTACAGGGCTTACACTTACTGCTTAAGCTGTAGTAGTCAGGGAAATAATGACTGACTTACAAAACAGACAAACTTCATCTGGTTTTGATATTTAAAAATAAAAAACAGAAGAGAGGAAGAAAAACTAACTGCTGATAACTGCTCTCCATTTAAAACCTTTATGCAGTTGAGTTGGCTGTTAGGTATAGTCCTCAAAGAAAGAATATCAGTCTAATGAAAATGGTCCCTGAATTAAAATGCTTGTAAAAAATGTGCATCTACTGAATCAACTCCCCCATCCTTTAAGATGATGGATGACACACTGAACAGCAAAATTAAGTACACTTATTTTGGTAGTTATTTTAGTGGACACATGATAAATTCTGCTTGGAAAACTTCCAGTTTTTAAAGTTTCAGCCTCTTTTTGCCAGCATATCAGCTGCCTTAAAAATGCAACTGTGATTATTACAAAAAAATCTGCAGTGATCACTTCAGACTGAAGGTGTCATCTCCTGAATTCAACCACATGCCTTCTTACTGAGTTTTGTGATCTTACACAGTTTGTTTAATGGAGGGCAAATAAATTGCCTTAATTTGCCTCTCTCTCTCTCTCTCGACTGATCTAATAAGACGTTTAATGGAGGGCAAATAAATTGCCTTGATTTACCTCTCTCTCTCAACTGATCTAATAAGATTGGACTGATGTTCAACAATGAAGAAGAATGATCTTTAAGTTGAAGAATAATTTCTGAACCAGTTACTTGTAATGCTGCTTTTTGATATGCTAGACACTAAAAAAGAAGTTTAGGATACAATGTTAGCTTCTACTTCTTGATAGTCTTGGAACTCATAGACAGACAATGTAATGGGTAATATTATTGCAGAGCCTGCAGCTATTAAACTCGCCATGAAGGCACAGAGTGGCAACTGTTTTCCTTTCAATTTCCCTTTGTTATTCATGGTTAGTAATGAAGAGATCAAGAGATCACATGAGAATTACCTATTCCAAATCCTTTCGGAAGCAGAAGGAATCAGACTCAAGATGTAATGGGGAGCTTCCCATTTCAGCATGAACTCCATGAGTACTAATTATTGAAAATGTTTAGTTATGATACACCCAGTGCCATATGGGCTGCACTAGCAAATCAATCGATCATTATGCGGCAGACTTTTGGCATCTTCTAAAGAATGAAAACTCTAAAATGCTTTTGCTTTTGTACCCAACTTCACACAGTTCACCTGACCCTCAGTTCAAGTACGCTGAAAGGACTTCTCCTATGCTGCATATAAATGAGAGGAAATGCTTTGCTGTGCTCGTCAATGTATATTTCATTGTTTTGGCATTTATATGTAACATATTGAAAGAATACCTTTTATATACACAAGTGAAATGATTAGGAGAACACAGGAAAAAAGAAGCTTTGAACGTCAAAGATAATTTTGTATTTCTGTTCACAGCACTCTTTCATTTGCTAACCTCTCTCTTGCCTTTTTCCCCGCTCTATAGCTACTCTACTAATGCAAATCAAACCTATTCTGTTCCTTTCTTAAATATGCCAATTATAACTCCTTTCTCTCTCTCTCTCAAGTCTGTCTTTCCAACTCTTCTGAAACTACTGACCATGTTTTAGACAGTGCAGGTTAGTCCTGGGCAGTCTGAGAGCAACTGTTTCCTCCTCGTTTTCAAGAGCCTCCCTCTGCATCCAGAAACAAAAAGACTTTCCTCCCCTGAAATGACTCTTCCAGGTGGCAACAAAGACTGCCACCACTCCTCATTTAACTTATTCCAGCCCATACAGCTGCAGACAAGGAGCACCAAAGAGACAGGTGACAACAGCAGGACAAAAAAAAATTGAAGGTTAACAGACCAGTAAGAACATTTGCCAGTTAAGAAAAATTGCCAGTCCAGTGCAGCTATCCATATCCTCAGCATCCGTGGCTAAATACTGTGCCATCTTTTTCCTTCTAACTATATGCTGACCAGCAAAAGAGATTCAATGACTTGTCATAGGTGGAAAACATAACCAGTTCAGCTCCTTGTAGGAATTTTCCTTGGGAATATTCCTTGTAGGAATAGCCTAATTCTGTGGCAACACACACAGGTCTCCTGAAGGCAATCCAAGCATTAGAAAGAGAACCCAGCGTTTCTTAAAGAAGTACTGTCAGAACAAGTTGTGTGTTTATTTGAAAGAACTGATTTTGGCAACATTCTTTGAAACCTGCTACTTACCCTGGCCTGTATCCCGCTAACATCACATTGACAATTTCTGTCCCTTACTAGAAAGCTTAGGAGTCCAGCCAAGATAAGAAGGAGCAAAGTTGGAGAGACAAAGACTGCTCATCTCACACACATGGGTTACTTGCACTCAATGAAAGAAACCATTCTGATTTCCTTCTGTGCTTCCCTCATGTTAATGCCTCACAACAGCATCCCAATCCCTCCTACTCGACATCAGACATCACTAAAATTATTTTGTCTTCAGCGTAATTATGTGACTACAGTCACACATACACACACACAGAAGTGATCTTCAATATCAGACCTTTAAGTCTGCAGCAAAACTGGTTAATAGAGTAACAAGGCTGGTTTAATTCTAGGTGAAATGTGATGGGCATTACATATTCCCTTTAAACATTGTATTTGATCAAATAAATGAATTCTGAGGGATGTGACACACACAAGGGAATGATGGAGAAATATCTCACTTCTCTCCAGTTCCAGTTGTATAACTCACCTGGAGTGAAAAGAAAGCAATTATTTGCATTAACATCTGAACTGTCCTTTGATTTCCCCAACTCGCATCCTCCTTGATTTACTCCTACAAAACCCAATCCCACAGCTGAATTCAGCAGCAGTTACTAGGGAAGGTCACCAAACACAGCCAAATCTCAATCAGGAATTATCAAGAAAGAAAAGGATTTTTCACAGGATTTCTGACTGGAAGTCAGCCGTTACCACAGGCTACAAGGAAAAACTCATCTGTATTGATGAGGCAACCTTATCCACTGCCCAATTTCACCACCACATGAGGACTAAAAGCATTAACATAACAGTTTCACATACTCTATCCAAACTCTCTACCTAGAAAGTTTAGCTTTTAAAATTACAGTCCCCATAAAAATCCACTCAGAACTTGGCAAACAGGCTGTGTCTCCACTCCAACATGCAACTTTCCTCAAACTGCTCAGCACATCACTAATTCAAAGTAAACAAAAGTTTTAATGATTTGAGACTATATAAACTTTTTTTTTATTCAAAAGCTAATAATCTCTTAAGAAAAAAAAACAATCAAAAACCAAAAACATACACTTGCATAAAATCACTGCGGCAGAGCACAATCAATCCCTCTGTCTCCATTTGTTTGCTTTTACACTTTCAGTGGTTCCCTTGATTCTCAGGTCCAGATCAATCTTTTGTTAAAGAAAGAAATGAACAGTCCAGGGTGCGTCAGCAGAATACTGATAAGAAACGGTCTCAACTCGTTTTAACTGAAGACAAAAGCCAGCTCAGAAAGATTTTTCATTCTCTTCATCCTTGGTAGAAGACCTGATAAAACCTACAACGTAGGTGAACAAGAAGAAAAAATATATATATTTCCTTCAGTTTTTTTATGCTTCATAATACTATATACGGTCTTCATGTGATACTCAACTTTTCCTTTTAAAGGACTTGATGTTGTCATACCCTGTGACAGTGCATCCTTTCTATCAGCTATACTCAGCATTAGGGGTTGAATATTTATTGCAGACTGCACCAATCCAAACTTAGGGATTTAAATGTTTTAACTGACCAGATACAAGAAGTGCAAGAGAGGTTTGCAATTGGAGGATGGACTAAAACAAAAGCAATATTAAATCAGAGCAAGTTACCTCATACTTGGACTACAGTATCTTTTAGTGCTGGAACTAAAAGATTAGCATATTACGTGTTAAAAGAGCTCTAAACAAACATAGCTCTTTAATCACTAGGGTAAGGAAAATGGCATTTCATAATTAAGCTTCTTAATTGTTCTCATTTGCATACATTAATTTTCTTCATGTCAGTGGCCTCTCATCCTGGCATCTGGACCCAGTAAACCCCCAGTGCGATTGGTAGTCTCTAGCATTCTCAAAGCACAACTTGCGGACACGTGTACACACCAGCCACAAAAAGGGCAACAACAAACCCCGTCGCTCTAAATACAGACGGGAGCCTGACCAGCAGGTCAAGGAGTGTCTGACTGTTGCCACCACGTGAAGTGAAACAGCTATTTTGTAATTGCCAGAAGTGAGACATTACCTAGGAAATGAGGCAGCAGTCCCTGCACCAAAACCAAGAGAATTGCTTCCACCAAAGTTTTACTGGTTTCATTTCACTTTTTTGCACACACTGCTCAATTAACGCCGATTTGCCCATTTTCACTACAATTTATTGCTCTAATCAAGGGGTAACAAAATACTCTGGCTCTTCTCTGGGATTTCACAAGTGTTTCTCACACATTTTCCACTGCAGAACTACAGAAAGGAAGCTGCATATTACAAGGACAAGTTATATGAATTTGGAGGAAGATGTCCTATTTTCAGACATTCCAACTGACTGACAGCAATTTTACTTGAAGATGCCAGAATGAGATTAGAAATATGACTTCTATTACAAAAGGCATTCACGCCAGTCCTGGTTTCCTGGCCAATATTCTTTTCCTGCTCGCAGGAGATGCCAGCTTAATCTTTCCTGAGTGGATAGCCAAAAAAAGCAGGCAGCTTTCCATGAGGCATCATGCCTGTTATTGCCAACAGAGTTCCTTTTCTCTAAAGATACAAGGCTAATAGCCATTGCCACAGAGGAGTTGCACCTCTTCTCTGCGCTGCCATGAAGCTGCCCCTGTGCTCTCCATGGCCGCCTGCAGCCCCGCTGCGTCTCCTCCGTCGCAGGCTCTGCGGGTCGATCTCCACCGCGCTCGGCCGCGCTGCGGGCTCCCTGCTTCGCACCGCTTGGGCAGCGGACGCAGCTTGTCCTCACATCTCACCATCCCTCAGGAACAGCACGCAGGGTAAATTTCAGATTGCGCTCCCCTCTGCAGCAGTGCGACCCATTCCGTCATCTGTCAGATGGTGCACAGTGGTAGCCAAACATTTTAAGTAAAAGGCTACGTTCTTCCCTGGTGTGTTATTAACCAGATTCAGCTTCATTTCCCATCCAGACACACCAATGCAGGAATAAGACAGCCTCAGAGCATTTCTTTAAAATGCCTCTTATAGCTTGAAGAGGGCATTTGTTTTCACTCCCCTCCCCACTCCCACCAGCTTTACTGGGCATCATCTAAAGCAAGTCGCTTCTTTCTCCAGATTTATTGATGATGATGATAAACTACTTGTAAATTAACCAAACAAATCTTTAAGAGACTTAAAACAAACAAGCTGTTGCGTTGTCTGAGAAGTGATCTTGCAGGTTCAGGCTATACCTATTTCCCAGGCTCCTTATTCTTTCTCATTGAAATGAAATACTGAGCATTCAAGCACTTGCTATTCACTGAGTGATAGCTGGGGCTGCTACTCTGCTGTTTCTTTTTTCTTGTTGTTATTGTTGGTTTTTTTCTCCCTTTTTGATGGTATTGTTACTTCCATAGACTTATAAGATTAATATGGAAAGAAAATAAAAATAGAGAAGCAAGCAAATGGGAAAACATGAATATCTGTCCAAGCCATTAAAAATCTGGCAGCTCACTCCCATTGCCAAATTACTACAAAACCCATTATCCTGGTAAGGGACACTACTCTATAGGATAGCTAATTCAGTGGAAATTATTGATCTGTAAAGGTGTGCAAAGAAGTAAGCCAATGGCTAAGGCTTGCAGTGTTGATTTTTTGTTGTCATTGTTTTTTTTTTTTTAGGCTAAAGAGCAGAAATATTATTTATTTTTTTAAATCTTCCTTGTTTTATCTGGCGTTCATATCTGCCCACATGTGAATGATAAGTACTGCTTGTAAACTACAGGTAAAGAGAGGCTCAATTCTTCATCTGTTCTAAACAGAATTCTTCAGCCCCACTAAAGCCTTTTGTTCACTGTGTTAAAATAAGTGTCTTAAAAGCTATGCAGCTATTAATTTGAAGTCAGAGTCGTAAGCAAAGATACACTTAGTTCCTTATATATAGGAAAGTTTACTTCAGACAGAGAATATAAATTTCTCTAGTTAATAAAAAATGCACGTGTGATGAGATGATTGAGAAGGACAAGAAGAGAGCAAATCACAAATATTTTCCATTATTATTTCCACTGTTTGGATAATGCCCATTCTTCTCATCTGGCCTCTGTCTCATACCACAGTAAAGCAGAGGTTCCAACATTCTTGAACTTTGCAGCAGGCTGGATTTACATTCCAATTTAAATGTTGCCAGTCCAGCCTCTGCTTCCTGGCCTCTGTACACAAAACATTAGCAGAGGGGTAACAGTTGCTCACTGTTTGAAATGACCAAAGACCCTGGGAGTATCAGAGCCCAAGGAACTCACAAACCCAAAACCTTCACTCTAGGTTTCCCTTTTTCCTCATGCTCTTCTCTGTTCTCTTCTTTTTCTGTTCTCTTCCCTTTTTCTCTCCTTCTGTCAGTAGCCAATTCCTGTGCTCTGCCAAAATGAGAGCTCTGCTAAATGTACTCTGGCGCCTGCACGTTCAGCACTGCTGCCCCTTGATTGGTGCCCCCCGTTGTTGCACCCTCTGTGCAATTAGCCAGGCTGCTAATTTCACTTTCCTCTGTGTGAAGTGCTCTTTAGAGGAGAGACACTGGCAGCTATACAAGATCTGGCAGCCTTGCTATGTCCCATACCAGCATCACCAGCTGCTCCACCAGGGTTGTGCCACTCAGCAGGACGGTGTATTAAGAACTAGCACAAAGGGCTGCCAGAGCAATCTGGACCAAACCCAGTTTCCAGGCCTTAACCTTTCCTGCAGCTCTGTCTTCTTCCTGCAAATCTGAAAGTCCAGATTCTGGTCAGCTCTTACTTCCACTTTGCCACAGAGAATATGGAAATACAAAATTGGGAAGGGAGCCCCAGAGAGGTAGTCTGTAGTTGATGACAGCATCAGAGAGGGTGACAGAGCAGGCTGGGTTCCCAGTTTCTCCTGTTGGGCTCTGGTTCCCAAGACCCTGACCTATCAACAGCAGACAGGCCTGCACTCCTACTGCCCACCCATTCATAACACCTCCAGAAGATCTTTTCTGCAACAGGGACAAATTCATAGACCAAACACACTGCAATCGAGGAAGACAGAGTTTCTCCCTGTGCTCTGCAGCAGTGACACACAAGATATTAGACTATTTACTGTCTAAAGAGGTGATCCCATGTACCACATTCCCCAAACCTCTGCTGCTCAGTGGGATTCTTCTTTAAACCGCAAACCTCATAAGACTCCACACAGTTTTCTACAGCCCTGCATTGCTTGCGTCTTAAAGCAATTACCAGGGATTTAGACCATCCATCCTTTCATTATTTTTTCTACTCCTTTCAAGGGATATACATAGGCAGAAGCTTTTCTTCAAAACCTAGAAACTCAGAGAGAATACTGTAATTGAAAATTACTTAATCTCAGTTTTCCCACATGCAATACATGGCAAATATTACTACTGTAACTATGTAAGAGTTAAGTAAATGTTAAGAGTTAAGCATACGTCTTTTAATGTGCAGAATCATGGATTTTCACAGTCAACCAAACGTTCCTGTGAGAAAAGGAAGGTCTGCGCTCCTTGGTTGGAATGGTTTGAGATACCATCTATAACACAGCATTACTAGATCTGGAGCATTCAGACCAATATTGACACACTCATCTGGAACCAAAAGAACTGGACAAATGCTTCAAAGCTGAGGATAAATGTTCAGTCAAGAGCAAAGTAAAATGGGCTTGAATTAAATGCCTGCTGTGAAGCTTTCCACGCACATGGCTGGATGCGCATAACAGCACGGGAGCAACCGTATCTGCTTGAGGTAGCTAAGGATTTAATAAAATGTTGTCAGTAACAAGTAACTAACTCTCCAGCATGGCAAATGAAGAGATCACTGGCTCATGCAGCTGCTCTATGCCACTCCAAATGAGCTTAGCAACACAACTGCTGAAACCGTATTCCCCTGCCGTGAGTTTAGATCTCCAAACAGAAGAAATACTCAAAGATGAAATAGAAACAAAGAAACAAGAAAAATAATTTCTCTGAACTTAAAAACAAATTAACTTCACCAATACTGAAACTGAACCCAAAACACACAAACAAGGGCTTGATTCAAAACTCACTGGAGTCAATGGAAAGGTTCCCAGTAACTCCAATGGTGCATAATTCAGGCTAGCACTAAATTTTCTGTAGGTTTGTGTTCTTTGTATATTTGTAGATATCCTTGTGACTACAAATAAATGTATTCTGCAGGTGATGGCTGCATACTCATAAGATTTTTGTCCCAGCTCCAGATTTTTTTAAACGAGTTTATCTTTTTCTCTTTTATTTACATAAACAAATTAAGATTTCTTTTCTGAAAAAAGGAAAAAATTATTATGTAAAAAAGCAATATATTCAGCTGAGCAGCTGTTAATAAAAAAGAGGACAATATCTGTAAACACAGTCAATTGAACACTGAATTGTTTTTATACCAAATGCTTTTGTAAACGCTAGAGAAAAAACAATCAATTGAGAGGATGGGAGGAAAAAAAAAAGTCTCTACCAACTGCCATGACTTTCAATAAAATGCCAGTGACCTTGCAGTGACATCAGTAGCTCCTTCAGCACCCTCCAGTGCAAGCAGCACCCTCCCGTGCTTCCTACCTGGCCCCACGGATCCCTGTATGCGTTTCTTTTTCCATGGGGAAAGCTTTGCTCCCACAGACTCTGCGGGGAGTCTGCCCTCTGGGAGGCAGACAGGACACCTCACTGTCATATAATAAGGCAAATAATAATAATAATAAAGCATTCAGTACCTCAGCCTTTTCCACGTTGTTGGTCATGATGTCTCCTGCCCAATAGAGAGAGTGGGATCGCATTTTCCTCAGTCTTCCCTTTGGTGTTCTTCATATCCCTTGCTAGATCCAACTCCAGCCTGGCTTCATCTTTCCTAAACCCACTCCTTTCCTAAATCCACTCCTACGCACTCACGCAACAGCTCAAGCAATGGCTCTGTATTCCTCCAGGGCAGCCCATCCCCACATCCATCTTACAACAAACTTCTTGTAAAGATGTACATGAAAGGAATTTAAATATCTAACTTAGCTAATTTCAGCCACCAATGATTTCCTCAGGCTCACATAAATCTCTGACTTCAGTGACTTTAGAGTGGGCTCCTAAGCACTCCATTTGAGAATACACCTCCAAGAGCCACAAGCTTTGCAGAATCAGATCAGAAGTACAGTCCTAAGGCAGTAAGAATTCATGCTCAAGGTTTCACACGTCATTTGCATGTGCAAGTTCTCATATAGCACAGCCACATCTAGAAAAGCCTCTCCAGAAGCCCTCACAGAATTTCAGACCCGTTCAAACCTCACTTTTAGCTGAGGCCATGGTGTTTTGCAACAGAGTGGTCCTGTGAAGTGCCCAGCTGGAGGCATTAGCCATGCACACCTCAGGCAAAAGCAGCTCTAGGGCATTTCAGCTGCACTGCTCACTTCTGTTTAAAATAATCTGGCAGCAAAGGGGGTTGTTTTATCTTATTGATCAACACTGGTCATTCAGATACTGAAGTTGTATAACAGTAGGCAGAAATAGCTGGAAGCAAGACTCAATTTCAGTATGAGGTCTCAGGTGCTTTGATGCTACCTGCAAAAATAGATTTCACTCACTACCCTGGTAATTACAGCTCTAAAACATTTTTGAGACAAGCTTTTTCCATAGTTGAAAACATTTCACCTTGGAGGAAGGTACTGGATTAAAAATAAATTCTGCCATCCTGCTTAGAGAAAGACATAGGGGGGTATTATGTGTCCAAAGCTTTCTGAAGGATGGATCCCCTTATGACAGACAACCATCTGCAAAGTTGCAGCATCACCATTGCAATGGGGCTTCACCATCATCTTCACCCAAGCACTGCTTGGGATTATGCAAGTTATTCAGTATATGTTATACAGAAATACATGTACGCTCACACATTCTGAGGAATTAGCAGCAACTCTGAAAGAAACATCTGAAGCGGTCTAGAATGTTTCAGAGTGGGGTGTTTTGTACCTCTTCCCAATGCAGATAAGAAATGGTTAAATGACTTTTAATCATCATGTGGTATTTTACTTAATAAATGGATGTAAACATCAAATTAAATTCTCTGGCAATTAATTATATTGAAACAAATGGAAACACTTTGATGAAGGAAAGTTGGATAAGTAGTGCAGGACAAATAACCACACTGAAAGAATTAAAAGTGAGCAATGCATTTTAGTAGGCTAGTAAAGATTTAATTAATTGCCAAATCAAAAAGCATAAAATAACCAAACCCACATGTGATCCTGAAAAAAGGGGAAGCGAAAGTGTAAACGTCAGTAATATTTTTTTTATTAAAAACACATCCCTCCCATATACACAGCATTAAACATTTACAACTAAGCTACACTCCCAAATCCATCAGTGGTCCTGATAAAAGTGTCTCATCTAATTCCCCTTCATAGAAACAGAAAACAAACAAACCTAGAAACAAGTAAAAAGCCTAATAAAAAAAATGAAGCTAATATAAACGTTCAGTACTGTGAACTTAGCTCTGATTTGACCTTAAACGCTTAGGCATGGGAATTATAAAGCCATTAACAGAGGTCTCACCACACTGGAGGCAGTTGTTCGGAGCTAGGCTGTTTGCCCTCGCGCAGGTGAGCCAAGGCTCCCCCAGCACACGCACAGCGGGGAGATTGCAGTTCTTGTTTTCATGGCAGCCATCTCTGATGCTTATTCCTTCCAAAATGAGAAAGCCAGATTTATCATGTGCCAAAACTATGTATGTACCAAACCAAAGAGGCAACCCTCTTCACCTTAGCTCCCAGAAGGAGAGGTTCAGGCCAGGAGAAGCCTTCTAAATCACACCTACTTCAATACAATGTGCAGGAAGGGTCTTTAATAGGCCTTGGGCCTCTGGTGCTCCTCAAAGCACAGTCCTGTAATGCCCACAACCTTAAACTGAGACACTGAAGCAAAAACTTGAGCCATCATAAGTACCATTACTGTAGCTAAGGGTGATCTTAAGGGTGATGCAAATAAATTCAAAATAAAAAGAAGCAGTCCTTCAAATAATTTATTTTTTAACTTCTAGAGATTTTCTTACCGGCTTTCTCTTTCAGTGGTTTAAAATATCCATACTTTAATATTCCTCAGTTATAAAATCCATTTGGGGGACATTTCTTGAGGAAATTGCATTTATGAAACTAATGGTAGAAGACCTTCAAGCCTAATGCATATCCATCTTCACTTCTTAAAACAATTACCTGGTCTTCATGCCACTTAATTGATCATTTTCTTTTCAACAGGAATATCCAGAGTTATAAGAGCTAACGCTACAGAAAAGAATCTCAGAAGGGTAAGTCTCCCTTTTCAGGCCTCAAAGTGTTCTGTGATTACTGCAGATTAGGATAGAGCTATTAAGAAAGTTAATTTTGCTACCTCTGCCAATTGAAAGATTTCTTGTGATGATCTTTTTTAGAGGCAACTGCCTGTGGTTCAGTAAAACAGCTGACATCCAGTAGCTTACAGTTTTTGTTTAGGACAAATAAATATACTACAGTCCAGAGCAAAGCATTGAACTTGATCAAAAATGATATGCAGAAAGAATGAAGCTGCACTACCAGCTTTGTTTTGTGAGCTGAAGAATGAATTGGCCGGGCACGTATGTATTGAAATGGCTTTTGTATTGCAAATACCCTCTTAGTCTTCTCTGGAAGGAAGAGGGGCACAGCCAGAAGGAAGGGCCTTCAACAATCACTGGACCTTTGGTCCTTGTCAGACCAGCCGTCCACAAGAGCAAGCGCCTTGTAGCCGCACCTCAACATTTGAGGAGAAAGATGTTGGGTGGAAAAAAATGGATCAGGACAGGACAAAGCCAAACTAGACCTAAGCTATAAATAAATTCTTAACATGTCCAGCTTGATGACAAACTGGCTAAACTGTCCAAATGTCTGTCAGGAGAAGCACAAACTCTTCAGTTTACTCCTGCATGTACTACAAAGATTAGAATTGTAATTTATTTTTCTATGGAACATAGTAAATTAGCCCTCTATTTCAAATAAAGGAAAAGCTCTCATAAATCAAGTGCAAGCTAGCACAGCAACGTACACACCTTTTTCCTGGTTCTTTCCCATATCTTTCAAGCCTAGTGGACTAAGCTTAGCAAGACTTGATTTAGGCAGTTGCCTTTAGCTGTTCACAGTTCATGCATAACTTCCTCAACTTACAGGCTTTGCAATACAGAACTATGGCTGACCTTAACCTTCTTTTGTGCCTTCCATCTACAGGTTGTTGTTTTACAGACAGAGGGGAGAATGGCTGCCTCCTTATTAAGATTTAAAAAAAAAGAAAAAAGCCTAAATCATAGCCCTATTGTGAACATTTTATTGCAGGCTGAGGAACTAAATTTTATAGCTTAACACATTTGGAGTAAGGGGGTGAGGGAAAACCATTGTTAATACCTGTAAATTCCCCTTCCAGTTTCCCCAAACTAATTTTCTATGTACTGTGTGAATCAGCTACTATAAATGAGCTACTTCTCCACTTCAGCTGTAATTCTCTGGCAGGCACCTGTACTAACTGAAAACTATGCAGATTATTAACTTCTTTTTTTTGAACAAAATGTCCTGGAATAGAAATTCATCACTTCACTTATGTATGATAGAAACATGTTCAAAGGGAAACACCACCTGTTCCTAGCAGATGGTAAATTAGCATTGAAAAGCATCACCTGTGCTGGAAACCCCCCCGTTTTCTAATTCCCCCATGCAGAGGTAAATCAGGCCTGTAAGCAGCAAAGGAGCCGCTCTGAGCAGCACTTGCCTTTGCTGCAGAGCAGGGCTGGGCGCGCGCCGCTTCGTGGCCCTTCTCTCGCACCAGAGCCTCTTCATCAGGCGCGTGAGAAGAGTGCCAGATTTGCACCCTGACTTGGATGTAAGCCCCTGCATTGACAGTTAGTAATGATCCTTGCAGAGGACCTTCAATGCATGATATACTAACCTACTTCAGGTTTTTTTATACCCCTTTTCTTTTTCTTTTTCCCTTCCCCCCCTTTTTTTTTTTTTTTTTTAAAAAAAAGGAAGCTAGGATCTAAGATCAAAGTTGATTGATGCAAACACTGCTCCTGCTCTTCACCTTCATCTGTAATGCCATCTGACAGTCATATGTGCAACAAAAATTGGAAGGAGCCATGAACAATGTAAACAGCATCTATCTTTAATGAGGCCTTAATGTGAAGCTTGTATTACACTGTGAGGCAGACAACCATATCTCTTTTCCCCCAGTCTCCAGGCCACGGTGAGTTGCACTACTTTGGAATTTATTCATTGTTATCAAGGCTGCAACAAAGTAAGGAAGGACACTTCTGCACCTAAAGTGCTTTAATTTTATTAAAAGTCTTTCTAACATGAAAAATGCTTGCACACTCACTCCTCAGGCAGCTGCAATACTCTTATTTTCACCACACAAAGTACAAAATGTGATTAGGAAGGGGTCTCAAACGCTGGATTTAAATCCAATTCTGCAGCTTCTGAATGTGCATTAATATAATATTGTAGGATTTGAAGGTGAGGGCCTCAATAGCTTAATCTAAGGTTTTTGCAAACATCTGGGTCATTGGCAATGTCACTGGTGCTTTTATTCTAACTAAATCAAGGGAGCAATAGGAAGTATAATCCCTAACCAGTTACTTTACTGCAAGTCGCCAAAAATACACTTACAACAGTGAACCTAACCTGCTGTGAAAAGGTCTTGGAATAGCAGCCAAAAGTAACCCTTTCAAAATATGAGATGCACTGTTAAAAGAAAAGGCTGATGTCTCTCAGGCCTCTCTCTGTGATTTTAGAAGATCAAGGACTAGAGATCAAAATGGACACCAGTCTCAACTACTGCACCAATTATCTACCCAGCTCACACTCAGTAAAACCAGAGAATTCTTAGAAATACATTGTAAAGAAGAAAAAGAACCACATCCAACACACCCCGCATTTCAGTTTCAGGCAGTCATGAACGGTCAAGCCAGGACTCACCAAATTCAGCATATCCCGGTATATCCAGTCCAGGCTGTAACAAGAGCGTTGTGCTGACCGCTGCTGCACAGCTACGAGCAGCAGATCTCCCCAGCACCTGGCTTCACTCTGTGTTTAACTTCCAAACCACTTGCATTAAAACACTAAGTGGGTCACGGGAAGCAGCTGAGAGCTCTCAGCTCACGGGACTTCTCCACCTGCCTTGCTCTGATAACATCACCTCAGTGAATGATACTTCTTTGCCATTTTATTTTTGCATTTTTCCTACCTGATCACATTACACTGCCCATTAGAAAAAACATCAGCTGGTTATCTGCCCAGATACGTACAGATGATGGGAAAAGTGCATCAGTTCAATAGCGCTGCACAAAACTGGTACTAGCTACACCAGAACAAGTCACCAACCATTGCAGACCCTGGTGTTTGCAGCAAACTCTTCCAACAGAGCTGAGCTCCCCCTCCAACACAAGAAAGCTGTGACACAGTTCTTCATATCATCAGCTAAACCACAAAAAGGAGGTATCCTGTGCGTATCCAGGTATACACGTTTTCAGGAACTTTCTCAAAAGTAAGCAAAGACAGTGACTGCCTTTTGTTATCCCAACCTGCATGCAAGTATTGCCGATTCCTTCACTCTCTTTCACTGCTAGAAGGAAAAGCAAAGAATGGACTAAACAAACAGCACTGCTAGGAACTTCAGATGAGGGAGAGGCAGCAGACAGTAATGAAACCTGACAGACAGTCTGGTAAACAACCATCTTTCAAACAGTTTATTCTGCTACCCGAGCCATACAACTTCCAGCATTGGCCTTGTCAAGCTTAAATCCAGAGACCTGTCAGGTAATTTAGGAAGATCCCACAGGGATACATCTCCTAGACCTGTAGCTACCTTTATCAGCATACTGGACTCCTTTACCTGCCTGATAAAACTCTGGTATTTTCCCTCTCAGCCACTCTCTGACAGTGTAGAGGTTCGAGTGGAGGGTTCCCAGCCTTTCCATCAGCTCACCCCCACCAAACACACACACACACGCTGCGGTCAACAAGGGTGCAACACGAGGACTTCAGACCTTCACAGGTGGTTTTGATAACCTTTATCCTGATACAGATGTGCCAACCATGCTGGAAGAAAGAAATTTAAAGGGGGAAAAGTGAGCAGCACCTGCAGCTGTGAGCGTGGCGGGACGGCCACCTCCTCCATGACCGCTGCTGGTGGCAGCTGCCTTACTAAAACAGCGGCATCAGCTCTGCACGTGCTGGGGCCACATCATGGCTTGACACGCTGCACCACAGCTCAGTGCAGCTACGTCGTGCTGGAAATCTGACTGAAGGGGTAATAGTCTCATGACAGTTGGAACGCTTTTACCTCTTACTGTGCTTCTGCATAACTTGACTAGGTTAGTTAAAAATGACTGACCATCCCTTATAAAAAAGTGGGTTTACACTATTGCTTTACTTGCACTGTAAACATCTTCACTGTGTCTTTTCCAACTCCCCTCAAAAGGACTTCTCGCAAAATAACATTTAAATGCCATAGATTTTTTTGTGTTCTGCAGTAGCAGAAAGGGGCACTATTTTTGGATGATGGACTTGACTGAGCATTCAATACATGAAAACACAGCTAAATTCCTGAAAACACAGCTAAAACTCTAAAAAATAGCTAAAAACTAGCAAGAACTGTCTTCTAAAACTCTAAAAAATAGCTAAAAACTGCTATAGATAGCAGTATAGATAGCAGAACTGCTAGATAAGCTTTGCCATTACAGAATCACTCACAAAAGTTCTGTTCTTCTTACTAACAGCAATGCTTCGAATTTATAACCTCAGAAAGGCTGTCACAAATTCAATAACAAAACCTGTGGCTGTTCCGCCACGGGTGTGAGGTGGCCATCCCACCACACTCACAGCTGCAGGTGCTGCTCAGAAAAGACCCCCCGAGATACCTCTCCCCCTGCATATGGTATTTAAAAATATATCCCTGTATGCTTAAAGGAATTCAGACACCAAACTGTCACCAGATCTAAACTGTTAAAAACCCAAGCTAGGTACCAGTTATAGACCTATTAATTCTCATTTACTGACGAAGTCAAGAGAAACAAGGTAATTTACTCATGCACACAAGTCAGTACAACAATTTAAATCCGGGTCTCTCGATGCTTTTTCAAAACACACTGGCTTTTCAATAAATTTTTCTCTCTTCATTTCTAAAAAAATAAATGAAGACTAGATTTTTGAAAACACCTCAAACCATGCTTTGTTTGGTATTTGAATTCCCCCAAAATGATAAAATTGTGTACGAATCTACATGGCAGATAAAATTTTAAGAGGCTGCAACCAGTTTTCTAAAATATATATTAGAAGGGACATGGGCACATGAGATATTTCAATCTAACTGTTAAGCCAGTAAAAACATTAAAGTCTCAACAATAATTCTTTGTTGCCTCACATTCTTCCAAACAAATTTACCAGTGGGTCTGGCCATGGGTTCAATTTACTCAGATTTTACTGAGCAAGTTACCTGAAAAGGCTTGGTAATGAAATAGGGCAGATAAGAGACCATTTCTAATACTTGACTTTTTTTTTTTTTTTTTTAGTTATTACTGATGTTACTTATCTTTCTCTCTCTCTCTCTCTCTATTTTTTTTTAAGATATTATATATGTATACCAAGAAAAAAATGCTTCTGGAAACTTTAAAGGGCTCATACTTGAAAAGAAAGCAAGCAGCTGTGAACATTCTTTACATTGCTTGTAAAACTTTTACCAGTCTTGCAGTAACCTGGAAAACAAAACGTTTTCTAATATGGGCTTTCTTAACTGCAACAAAAGCAACTGCTGGCAAGTCGTGCTGGAGGCCTGCGAGAAGCAGCCTAGCACTGCGCCAGCCTCTGCTAACCACAACACAAGAGATGATGAGTTCCACGTGTTACGCTATTTCAAATACATTTGGAACATGGAATATGGCAGAAGCAGCTTATTTGGGGAGTTGGAGTGCCCTTTCCTTCTCCTTCTCTCACCCACAGACACATTTTTCTGCTCTTTTTCAGCTGATATTTGTGGAAAGACCCTGCAGTACTCACACTACTGCATTCTTCACAGCAAGAATCCTGTCTGCTTACAAATGTCAGCTGGTCTGCTAGCACAAAAAGGAAAAATGCAATGACTGGTTAAATAAATAAATGCATTCTCCACAAGTCTAAGTCAACCACTCCGTGTCAAAGTGCAGAGACCATCCTTCTGCTTGATTTACGATGCCCTGTAAGCCACAAAATTACTTAGCAAAATCAGTTTGGCTTGATGTAAAACTCTGCCATTAGGGAAAAAAAAGAGTTTACATACATATATATATTTATATGCCACAAAAAGATGATATTAATTTAGGAATAGTTGAGCTATCATTGACTTATCAAAATAAAGCTGCAGACATAAATCAATTCTACCACCTGGACAAAGATAAATCAATAAGGCTCAGAAAGACATTATTGATTCTGCAGCCATCACTCAAAGGCTCTTCATTTGATTCCTCAGCCATCTGTTTAATTGAAATGATAATTCTGATAGCTTCTGGTGGGCCCTGTGCATGCTGACTTTGATACAATGGTATTCAATCAAATACAGATGGTGTATGACCTCCTGTCAGTGAGAACCCTAAACGTGTTATCCACATGGATTAGTTCGGATAGGATATATTTTGTATTAAACAAGATGCTCTGTCTAAAACTCTTCTTACATGACCTCTAGCAGGTGAGTCTTTTGTCCAAGTCTTCCTTTAGTTCCAGCCCATCTCCATTTCCTGTCTGCAACTCAGCAATAGCTGAAGAGGAAATCAAACAGGTAAGATGAGTTTTTGACATTCATCCTTCAAACATCCTTCCCATCTTAATTACTACAAGAGAATTGAATCATTTACTCATGGGTACAACACAAGGAGAAAATATAAAGTTAATATTGTAGAGCCCGAAATTTGTTTTCAGCAGAGACATTTTAGTGTGTCTATGACTTTGTTATTCAAAATGTAATGAAATGAAAAATAGCAGACATCTCTATTTAAGCTAAGGTACCATAATGCATGAGGATGTGTGCACTATTTCTATAAAGCTGCAGCTAGGAAAAACACTATAAAAGATGATGCTGCAACTTTACAGTGAGAAGCCATAATCAAGATTAAATTGTTTTCTCATTTTAGAGAAGTTCCTTGTCAACTATTAAAAATAATCACATTTTTCTCTATAATGGCATACAATGGAAATATTTTCTGTTTCACTCGAAAAGACAGCCAGAGTTTCTATTGGTCTATGGTGTCTTCTGTCTTCATCAACAAGCTACTGTGGCCAAATACCCTCTGCTACCCTGCAGAAGGATAACATGCAACATATTGTGCATTCTTTGTTTCCAGTGCAAAAATGAAAGAGCAGAATAAAACAATATATGCTGTACATGCAGATGATATTCACAATTCTGCTACATTGCATAAGTGTGCTAAAGAAAAGTCAGCCTTGTGTTCCCTGAAAACCTCAGAAAATAAATATATAATTCTGAAGACATTCATAAAGCAAACTTCAGTAGTTCTGCCCTGCTGGAACCAAACTGAAACCACATGTTCCATCCACGCTCTGAAGTGCAGCATGACGTAAAGCAATGCTAAGTTCAACAGCCAAGTGCAGTGTTGTAGCTGCTGCTAGAAGGGATGTTCTGCTTCACAACAATGAATCTGACCCAAGCACAAACAAAGATATTGAATGCTCAGCTACAAACCAATCTGTAACCATATGAGTGCATTGTACCTGGCCAGCACTCCCCTAATGGATCAGAATTTGTTTTACATACTGTAGAACAGCAGAACTAAGTGGGGAAGAATCTTTCAAATTTAAGGGTTCATCAAGAAAGCTCTGCTGTGCATCACGGAAGACACAGCCATGAGGGCTTCCCTCTTCAAGAGCACTCATCTGGGAAGGCCCTAGTGCTGCCTTCAAGGCATACCTGCTTGCCTGGGCAGGACATGAGGACATCCTGGAGCCCTCCTGCGCTTCAGTCCCACCACTGATAGATGCAATAACTGACTGCTGTCTGGCAAACACTCGGTCCCTGGAGCTGGACGGAGCAGTTCAGCAAGCGGGAGCAGGTAGCTGCAGGGAGCAAGGGGAAATCGCAGCTCCAGCAGGAGCTCTCTGCAGAGCGCAGCTAGCGAAGTCACTCACTTGCCTGCTTGTCAGCCCTGCGTGGGACTTACAGGGAAATTACATCTCTGCCCTCTCTAAAATCATTGCAAGAGATACTAACTCCTCCCAGCAGATACAGAGGAAACAATCCATACCTTAAGACTTGCAGGCCTTGAATGCTGCTGCTTTAAATTGGCTTTAAATTGGAGGGTTTTTGGCAGGTGAAGGCCCCCAGTGTGCTGGCAGGATCCTTACCCGGCTCTGGAGTCAGCGCTTCGCTACTGCTCAACGAGTCGTAGCTCCGTCTGACATTGTCCTCTAGAAAGCACAATGTCAGCGTAAAGGGGGAATTATAAATTTCTGCAACCATCCTACATTTTAACAGCATTTCCTGGTAGTGTTAAATGGTTACTATAGTTAGAGAGGAATTTTGCTTAGAAAAGCAGGGAATGAAGGAACCTGCATGCTATTTCATCCCCATTTTCAGTGTTTATCATTGAAGTAACAACTAACATTTGAGTGTATAACACTGCCCCAGCACACCAATAAATTTTCTAGCTTGAGGGTGAATGTTAATTTAGTACCATAGTGTGAACCATTTGCAATACAGTTACTTCCTATTAACATCAATTAACATGCTATTTACAATAAGTAATGCATTTTATTTATAGCTAAATCAAGTCATGCAAAGACTGTAATGTATATATATCCCTGAGGTTCTTTAGAGTTAACCCTAATTTATGTGCATTTATAATGATGAAGCAACTGGAAAAAAAGATACTTTTCCATATATGAACCCTATCACTTGTCTATTATTGATACATTTTAGAATTCTTATTATTGTTACAGTCTGTCGGGGAACTAAATGTATTACAAGTGTTAGTGAGGGAAAGCGCTATATAATCAGTATTCTGAAGGAGTATCAGTGTGTTAAAGAGCCGACTCGCTCTCTTTGATATAGAAAATTCAATTTGAAAAGCAAATACAGAGGGAGATGGTAGCAAAATAAATGTTTTTCCTAGAATGCAGAATATAATCATATCTAATTATAGCTGATAAATATAATTGGACGATGCAAACCAAGGATGGAGCAGTTTGTACAACAAATATTTTGATAACTTTTCCTAAAATTTACTTTTTTCTTTAGCTATTGATTACCATTACAGACTAAAGATTATTGACATGTGCATGAAACCATAACGAGTTAAAAATCAAGCCTCAGATAGAGTATCTCTGGCCGCTCTCGTGCCTAGAATTAAACAGCAACGCGCGGGTTCTGCAGTGGGTTCTGCGAGCGGCTCTACCGCAGGCCTGTCAGGGTTGGCTGCTCATCCAGATCGTCATTCTCCTGTAATCCCGCTGAGGAGCAGCGACAGCGCCGAGACGCCGGCCTCAAAGGGATTTACCTCCCGCCAGGGTCGGCTTGTGAGAGGGCTCTGGCCACCCTGGCTTCAACACAGCAAAACGAAATCAGAGCCAAAACTTTAATCACACCCCCGATTGGCAGGGGCTGAGGAATGGAGAAGCTTTCTGAAATAAATGGCGTTATTAAATTTAGAAGAATAAGGGCAAAGCTTTCTTATTGCCAAAGTCCTGAGCTCGGCTTCAGCCCCTTGGCATGCAGCAGTGCACAGGAGCTGCTCAGCCTTCACGGGGGAAAGGGCTCAACAGTTCAAATCCAGGTGCTAACGCTCCACGCCACAGTACAGTCCCTGTCCACACAATCGAGACGCCTCTGACTCACCGGGGCACAAGGCGGCAGTTCTGCTGTTTGCTATAGAAAATGCATTTGTGAAAAAGGGCACTGGGGAACCAAAACAATGAATAAATTTGTGCCCATTCTAATAAAAATTAGAAACAAAAACATTTTTTTTGAATCTCCCAGTCTCAACAGGAATGATTTCAAAGCAAACCTTGGAGCTTTTGTTTCAAAATGGCATCTCATTTACAGGCTAACCTAAATTAAAAATGAGGATAGTAAAATAAACTAATACATGTAGAGTTATATGTGTGTGTGTGTGCATGCATTACATTTTAAATCAAGTGAATTATTCCAGTTTAATCAAACAAGGTTTTTTTTTATTATTTTAAACAACAGTTTCTCATGTGGTGAATAGAAATCTTTAAAGACGAATCCATGCAGCAACTGAACATTTTTTTGAAACTGTTCTGTGAAGGATACATACAATATTTCTCATATAAGGAAAAAAGGAATGATTTACTGCCCAAAAAAGATTTTTTTCACTAAAAAAAAAAAAAAAAACACAGAAAGAGGGAAATCTTCATCCAAAAAGTTGTTCGGGCTAATCAAGACTGCCAAAAAATATATGTATATATATACTTTTAGTTCAAGATTAAAGACTGCACTCAAAGATGGGTCCAAAATTATACAAGTTATATACTTATACAAATTTCCCTCTCTATCTGAACAATAACATACAAAATGCAAACTGAGGACAAGATAAAGCATTGTGCAATTATAGGCACGAGCACTTGAAATATGGGCAATATTGAAATAAATGCAATAATCTCTGTCCTCTGAGAAGTCTCCCAATAATGATGCAGAATTGCATCAGCCCACTCAAAAAAATACTTATTTTTCATTGATTTTCCTCTAAACATTTTTCAAAGAATACTTGTGTTTGTGCATAAATTTCTGTAAATATATCAATTATTAGAAAACTAAAATCTCTTTTAAATGTCTATAAACATTTTAAGAAGCTTAATCAAAAATCCCTTCAAGGACATTGTTCCAAAAACAGAGTAATTTTTTGAAGTGGAAAAAAAAATATGTGGATCAGCTGAACAAGTAAGAGGTGCAGCAGCACTCAGGTCTTTGGAGAAAGCGCACTGTGGAGGTAGATTGCTAGAGAAGCAGCCCCAAGATGCAGGACTCAGAAGCAATTTTTGGGCTACCTGCATGAGGAAGGTCCTAGCAGACCAGCAGAGGCTTCTGATGACTTGCAAGGATGAAATATGTTTGATATGTTCTGATCCCAAATCTCTCCTGAGGAAACTTCTCTCCCCAGCAACCCTTTTGCCTGAGACAGCTGATGTTCCTCCCTAGCTGTGCACCCAACTCTCACCGTCAGGAACCCAAACTAGATGGAGAATTGGAAGTGATCTCCACATGACCCGTTTCTGTTTGAAAATATAAACTCTGAGGTTCCACATCTATAAGTGACAGTGAATCACTATGGAGATCTGTGTTGTGTTTCTAAGCAGAAGCTGAGGACATCTGAATCTATCCCTGCAGCTGCCTGATGAGGCTACAAGGCAGCCTGTAGCATTTAAACAAATGCCTGTTGCTTTAATCTCTGCTTCACAGTGAACTTTCAGAGATGCAGTAACCAAACGGATAACCCCAGGCACACGCACAAGCTCTTTGATAGTTTACCATCTTACTTTGGAATTAAATATTCATTTATTCAAGTCTTAGGATTTAGGAAGGTTTTTGATTAAAAAAGAACAAACAATGAAAGTACAAATTGCACTGGGAAGCACTGATAAGATGGGAGCATTTTAAGTCCCGTCTCCCTCATTTCAATAGGACTATTTCATGACTGAAGTCTGGAGTCTAGAGAAGTCGTCTAATACTATGTCTAGGTAATGCAAAAGTCTAGCAAAACAAAAATGAACTAATAAGTTACTGAAGAATACATTTATTTCACTAATACATATGGAATTACTATTTATACATGAATTCTTGGAATTTATGATGATGTACTTCTGGAAAAATATTTCTTACTATAATAACTGTAAAAACAATCATTCTTAATTTAAAAGTATTACTCACTAATTCAGAGAATATTGACAATACCGTATACCTTAAATGACCAGACACCACAAAAAAAAAAAATTATAGCCAAAGACAAATATGAAAGACAGAGAAACTGCTAAGAGCTTATTCCCCTACACACAGAACCTAGCTCTGTTTCTGCCTCCACAACAAACCTCAGACAAGGTCCTACTTCTATTACTCTATAGGGAAATTACCTAAACAATTTTTACAAAACCCTCACAATTACATTACTAAGAAAATTATGATGTGAGAAGCCAAAACAATTTTTCAGAGAGCAAAGCCTGAATATGCACTTGTGATGCTCCTCATCTGTTCTAGTACTGAATGTTCCATCTTTCAAATGACACATCAGGCCCTATGCTCTTAGTATATCCTTAGGTAAAAACGTAACTTCTACTGCTGGGGACTAGGTTACTTATTCCACACAACCAGAATTCACTAGCTTAGTTTAAAGAAAGAAAGGAAAAATAAGGAAAAAGAGATCCGCTCTTACATAACATAGCAAAATTCCAACATAAAACAAGGCGCAAGGGTGAAACTTTGCAGGCTTTTGTCAGCCCTCTAAATCTGAAGCTAATTTAGCCCTGAATGTTAAATGAGGACAGCTCTGCTGCTAGTTGAAAATAAATTCATTATTTGACTACTAATTAAATTATTCAATTAAATACATTGGAGAGAAAAGATCTTATAATATGAAATGTTTAAATTAATAAAAATATTCTAGGCTATTACATCATGTAAAAAACAGGATTGAGAAAAAAATACAAGACATGGTATGTATGTTAATTTCTAAAATCTGATATTATGTTATCCTGTGTTTAACTTTGCCTTGTCATAATGTTTGACAATGCAATATACAACATGTTCGCAGCTGAACTTTTATGGAATTTTCCATTCCTTGATTTGAGGCGAGTCCTGATACTTGTGCACTGACTAGAAGCGCTCTCGAGAGCGGCGCAGCACAGATGGCTCTGCGGAAACCATCCTAGGGAAAATCCAGACAGAACCAAGGGGCTTGCAAGGACCGTCTATCGGGCAGGGCTGCCCAGAATTGTTTGGCCGTTGCGTTCTGCAAGCAGAGCCACACGATGCTCCTCTTGCCTGCAGCCCTCTATGCTAAATAAAGTTCTAGAGGGATACTCACAGCAAATAGTAACTAGGCTTCTCTGAAATTTCCATCTCAGGAAAATCATCGAGTGCAGAGATAAAGAGCTTTAATACTGCTCCAGCCTTTTCACTCCAGTGAAAAATTCTTGGTATCTTTGGGTTTATGCGAGGTCTGCTCTTTCTGCCACAGAACTCCCTACTCGACCAGGGAGGATCTTGGTACTCCAGCATTCATCCCTCTGCCTTAACATCCACCCAAACCATTTGTTGGAGCTACAGGACCCTCGGAGTGACCAGAGCCTGCAGGACATCCTCTGCCCACACACTCTTAAAGGATGGAGAGAAGGAAATATGTCATGTAAAATACAGTGTTCAACATTACCTTTCACAACAGCCTCTCTTTTATTCCTGTTTCAACACACTTGCATTTGATATATGTGAACGTTACAATCAAAAGTTTAAAGCAAAACACTTATGGAAGCAGATATGGAAACCAATACCAAAACATCCCAAAATACAGAATTCAGGGCGAGGGGGATTTCAGCAAACAGACTTTCCAAGTGGCCTCCTCACATTACAACATCTGGAAAAAAATGCTTTTACAAGCTCATTTGAGTTTCCTGATCTTTATTAAATATCCCCCTTCCTGCCTCCCACCCCCATACAGTCCTAAAAAATTCTGTATGTTAATTTTTTTTTACTTTGGTCTGACAAACATTAGTCAAGGTGAATTACATGTTGCTTT
>NW_010584763.1:33919-56925 GCF_000705375.1 Tinamus guttatus | reverse complement strand
AAGAGGGAAGACAACAGGAGAAAGCAGGCATAGAGAAGATAGTCAACAAAATACTTCTATCTGTATTTTTGTACTCATGCCATTTTTCAAGAGTTATATTTTTTGCAGTTAGCAGTCTAACTGCCTTATTTGTGTGGTCTAAATAACTTATACACTATCTTATTAGCTGTAGTCAGTTGATTGTGACAGGGAAAATGTTGGACCGAAAATTGCACTGTAAAATGAGTAATCACATAGACAGTTCCAGGGAAAACTGTCAGATAAGTGTCCTTTTAATCATTTCAGACATTAATTTTCATTCTTTGGTAACACTATCATCTCCATGTGAATCCATTTGTTCCATAAAGACAACGATCACCCATGGCTGCTTCTTCTTCTATTTCCTCCAAAGGAAACTTTTCAAGAACAAAGACCTGATTAAATGTAATTCTGGCTGAGACCACAGTCAGAAGTGCCTTTCTGACTGCGTCTAGGCTGGGTACAGAGGCAGCTGTTCTCTGGCTGCTATAACCTGGGTGTAATGCTGCAGCTGCAGAGCTGGGTACCTCCTCCCATCACAGAGTGAAAAGCGCCAACAACTGAGCTTACGTTAACTCATACAGCCCTGACAAACCACGGTAGGGAGCAACTGCACAGGCACTGGGTCCAGAAGATGTGGGGAAAGGTGAATTCTGATGGGGAGTGATGATGAACAGCAGAAGGCACTGACGTCTGAACCAAGAAAACAAACCCTCCCCTATAACTTCTGATTTCAAGTCTGCCCAGCACGCACCCATGCTTCAGAAGAATGGCGTGCTTTCATTTAAAACGTTACCTTATGGCTTGTGGCAGCTTCCTTGACTTCTGAGCTGCAAACACGTCACTTCTTTCACAGCAGAAGCTGCCCAGAGCTGCGTTCTTGACATCTTTGTGAGAAATCAACAGTACGGCATGTGACTATAAACCCGGGACTACAGCTTTGAGCCCATCTAAAATTACAAATAAAACAGAATTAGAGGATAAAGCAATAACAAAATCCACAGCCATGATTACCACATGTTTCCAGTTTGTAGGACAGACAAGAGAGGATATAGAGCACAGCATGGATACAGAGCACAGCCATGGCTTTGTCTAGTTCCACAGCTGTGTTGTCTGCCCATGCCAAAGCCTCACCATGCCAAAGCCTCACAGCAACGAAAGACCAAGCTTGTGTTCCATATGGTTAAAGTACCTATATCTAAGGATTTAGTCTAGTCACAAGCTACAATTGCATTTCAAGTGGGGAGAAAATACTATCATTGTAGCAGAAATAGCACCCAGACCATGTAACCTGAAAAGACAGTCCCCCAAGCTTGAAAGACAGTGGAAGAGTCAAAGAGGAAAATAGACTGCAGGGTTGAAATGCAAGTACGAAGGCATTGCTTTCTGTATGAAGAGCTGGAAGAGCACCCACAGCACATTCAGGAAGATCTCTCCTACTGAAAAGGCATTTAAAAAAAATAGAAAAGCACCTTTCTCATGGATGGATCATATTCTTTTTCTCAGTAATAATCTAATATAAGCATACTGACCACTGCTGACAAAGTCCTTGTGCACACTCAATTATTATTAATGGCACCAACCTACATCAGAGTTCCCATTTCTCCACTGATTAAAAGTAGGTCTGAAGTGTAGATGTGGAGGGTTTTATTTTCCCAAGTAGAAACACTCTTTTTTCCCCCCTTCAAGCAACATAGAATTAAATGAAAGCTAAATAGATGAAATGCTGAACTCCACAGAGCAGTAATTCTAGCTTTAGTCACTGACTTGTGAATGGGAATCACAGCTGATACTGGGAATCAAGCCACATTTCCAGATCCATAGGCTTTCCAATTAAGTTGTAGATTAGCAAGGAACATGTGAGCACATGGGAAAGCCAATTCTTATGAGAGTTGCCTTATAAATTGGAAGTGCTGTAGGAAAGTTTATAAAAATGACATTTCAGTGAAAACAATAACACGTTCTTATTAAAGAGGACACACTAGCACAGAAAAGAAGTGACAGGGAAAATAATTGGGTTTTTTTTGTCCGAGGCTTTAATTGAGAAGCTACAGTAAATTTTAACTGTTTTTTTCTCCATAACCTTTTCTTCTTGCACCTGATGCATTTAGTTCTAAACAGAACCAAAACACCCAGAGTAGAATACTCACATCGCCTTTAAGAGCAGGCCCATTCCCTTTGAAAATGGAAGTGATTTGAAAAGACAACAGAAACTGTGGCTAAGACACCTAAGATTTAGGTGTTTAGCATAAGGGAACTATCTCTAATCTTAAACAAAAATACACATGGGTAAGGGCCAACACTTCCTATGTTGTCTTACATGGCTTAAAATATTGTAGTAAAGTTGTTGGAAGTAAATCTTATGGTTTGCATTTGCAGTAAGTCAATTCTCTCTAGACTGTGTTTTTTAAAGTAGCTAAAAATCAGATTTTAATGGCTCTAAGGCCTAACACTTAATGATAGAGCTAGATGCCTTGAGGGAACTTCAGATACACCCAAGTGAGATGCCTGTGGTCAAAATTAGGAAAGACAGAACATTTGAGGAACCTACCTGTGTCTTTAGGTGACTAGGTACACTGAAAATCTGGCCTTAAATTTCTAAGGAACTCCAGGTCCATTTAGAACTAAATACAGCACAACTCTTGGGTAGCGAAGCAGACTGCTCTGCCATTTTGCGGAACAAAATTAAAACTGCAAAGTTCTGCATACTCTTCCAAACTTGCATGCATTATTTCTTTACGGAATTGCTTTTGCAGTATACGTATTTTGGGGTATGAGCAGTCTTCATATGTGAAGAGTTAGAATTTCATGCAGTATTAAACCTGTAATTAAAAACATATTAAATGCAGTGTTTCTTTTTAAACACACATCAAAGAAATAGCATTCTTTGAATAAAAGCTATTTGGCCCAATTTTTAATCAGGTTCAAGTTCTGATATCAATTAACAAGAATAAATTTGGAACACCTGACTTCACTGGTAGACCCTGATTTTGCATTTACAGCTGTATAAGGATTTTTGCCAATGAATCTGTTCTATTAATATTGTAATTATGTAACATTTATCTTCCAAACTTAGTTCTTTATAGGGAATGAGAAATAGAAAAATATCTATTTTCTAAAATATCTAAACATCACTCAAAAATGCTCAAAATATGGAGTCAGAAGGAGAACTTACACATCAGGGCAGGGAGTAGCACTTAAATTCCTCCAACTCTGGACCAGTACTTCCAGGACACAAATTCTGAACGTATAAATCTCCCTCTTGGCACTTGAGAATTTGGTTTGCAGGAGGTCAGGGAACAGGCTACATACCTCCTTCAGGAAAACCACTGTATCACTGGGATTCTTGTTAATCTCTGGGAAAGGTCTTTCTTGTCTATGTTGCTACCATGAGGCTACACATCATGGTATTAAGCTTTTTAATACAATTTCTGGCAATAAGGAGATCTCCCGGAGATCAATAATACTGTTTCCTAGGCTCTAAAACTGCTTTTAGTGATATACAGTATCATCAATGTCCAATAAACCAAAATGCTGACATGTCAGCTCTTCCACATGAGACTGTCCATTTTTTCTGTTGCTACACAGAGAAGAAATCTTATGAATGGAATGTGTTTTGTAAAGAATTCAACCTGGCAAACTCAAAGGAGATGACAAATGAAAAAGAGACTAATTTGGTATAAACCTTTACATTACATCCATGCCTCTCAATGTTTAAGTCTAATTAGTATGCATCTTAGTATGCTTATGCATTTTAGTATGCTTATGCAGTGCCGACAGGATCCCACTTAGTAGCACCTTATTTCCACCTTTGTAGGTCACCTCGCACTAGATGGAGATCATGTCCCTATACTTGGGTGAATACAGACATGATAAAGAAATACGTCAGTGATACAAAAACTGCCTAAGCCACATCAGTTTAAACTTTAGTCTCATTTTTGCATTTGCGTAGCAGTGCAAAAATAGAAGTATAACTTTTCAAAATTAATAATTTCAGGGATCTCAAAGCATCACAAGATGCATTCTTCTTTGAAAAAGTGATCATTCTGAACAGTCGTATATTCTAAAATAATTTTTAGAAGTACGGAAATTAGTGAATATAAAACTTGCATGAGGTTTAGTATGTCTAAAACCTCAAGTTCCCTGCACAGTTTAACTTAACCGACTAGCCACACAGTGCGAGCGCGTGACAAACAGGAGCAGCCGGGCTCCACCTCTGAGCAGCAGTCAGGCAAAACCTGGAAAAAACTTGATTTCTCCCATGCCCTTCTGCCAATGATACCCTTTAGCAGAGGGGCGGAGGTGATGGCAAGTATGCAATACCTTAAACCACAGCACTCAGTGAAGTCAATTTTTCAAAACCCAGCACAAGCTACTTTCTCTTCACTAACATTTATCCAGTATTAAACGACGAGCCCTTAACAACCATGTGGTAAGAACGTGCAGGGTTTTCTTCAAATGTGGATATACTTTGTTGATACAGGACAGCTGCCACAGCCAACTTAAATAAACTGTATTGCTGAGACATGGTATGAGCAATCTTTTAGCACGGCTTACTTTGGATCAGTCCAAAATCAGTCTGGGAAAGGGTCATGTGGAACCACATCACCACCACCACACTATGCCTGACAGGAAAATGAGCAGCCCCACAGAAATACAAATGAATGTAACTGAACCACTTCAAAATCACAAGTTAAAAGACATTCTGGTTTTCTATCTTGCTTTAATAAGGTCATGGTTTTGCCTACTTTAATCACATTGGTCATCAGCGGACAGCAGAGCATCTTACAGAAATGCAGCTAAATTCTAGTGCCCTGCCTGTAGGACAGTGGCTGCTACAGGAGCTCATTGACCCACCACTCGGTTTGTCCTCACACAAACTACAAACTACTACTACTACTTCATTCCTACAACGGGTTATTTTTCCCCCGTTCCCTAAAGATTCTTCTGCACTGCAAAACTAAGGAATGTTCCTTGTGATTTTGGACAAAGGGAAAGTTCCCTCCTCCCTTCTTATATAACAGGCTTAACAGACTTTAATCTTTAAGAAAAGCTAAGGGTTGGATTTTGTTTCCATGTGGTGAGCCCTGGCCTAGCTCTGCTCCCACTGGAAAATTTATTTCATTGTATTTATGCAAGACTCAGTATAAATAAATACATTTAAAATCCAAACCCCTAATTATTGTAGACCTGAAAAGAAATGTGGAAAATGGAAGCAATCTACGGAAGCAATACATGTGAATCAATAATGCCAGCTAATATTTATGGATCTCATTATCTCAACATGTGCTTTTTAGGATCATTTTAAATTACTATTAAAAATAGCCATAGGTACATTGAAAATTAATATTTTAAAGTTCAAATGGCCTGCATTTGCCAGTGCAGATATGCATTTGTTATATAGCTCTATTAACCGACGGAACAAAAGGTATTGCAGAGTAAAATAGCATTCTGCAGAAGAAGAGATTTCTACAGGAAAATGATTCAATTATTCTAAATCAGCTACAACAGGAACAGCTCCATAGCTATATATCAATCTCCTTATGTGTTTCTAATTCTTTTGTCTATTGCCTGTGGAAAGTTTAATAGGAATTAACACAGAAAAAAATATATCCCACTGGGAACAAGATTCAAACAGCCTGGACCATTTTTCTTGCTCTGGATTCCCTTTGTGGTTGTGGGAGGGGTAAGTCTAAGCAATCAGTTTGTGCAAGTGACAGTAGTGGCCTTGAAACCCAGCAGGAGATGCCGACCATCCGATGAGCAGGGCTGAGAGAGCCCAGACGTCACTGTACTCCTGGCTCTGAAGGCAGCTTTGCAGGCTCCTGCTAGACACTGGCCATGAAGACACAAGATGTTAGCACAAAGTCCTACAGTCAGAGGAACGAAGCAAACACAAAGTGCATCTGATAAGCAGCTGCTCATGGAGGCGTCCCGGAGGCCCAGCCCTTGAAGGGCTCAGCAGTGAGCGCTTCCCCTGATCAGAGGGGAATTTCTCCACGCCTCTCCCAGGCTCCTCGCCTTCTGCGGCTGCATCAAAGCAGCTTGGAAGTGAAATGCAGAGATAGTTGCCTAGAGACCAGCTACTAAGGTCCTGCTCTACCTACCCAGCACATATGGCATGTGGGACAGGAGGAAGAGAAAGAAGCAACAGAAAGAAATGTCACCGACTGGAATATCTCATCCACTTCCATTACGCTAAGATGACTGTACTTTTTTCATGCTTCTTCTCTCTCTTTCAAAGGGGTAAAAGAGGTCTTGACACATCTCCTCTGGCAGATCTGCTGCTGAAAAGGCTCAGTCGGCTCCCTGTCAAATCCAAGGCACTGCCAGAAGTGTGCACACTAGCAGCTATGAGTGGTTAGAGAAGAAATAGGAAAAGGAAAGAGGGAAAGGAAGGAGGATGGAAGATGTAAGGAGACAAAAGAGCAGATGGGAATGAAGAGAATGCTTCTTGTTTTCAAGTTGTGCTGAAAAGTATCATTCTTACTCTACTACCCTGAGGCAGTAACAAAAGAGGACTTGCACACATTGTATCCCCAATATAACTGATAACAACAGGAGCCTTGGAAAAAGGAGCTTGGGTACAACTGAAGATCAAGACATACAAGTCAAGCTGATAACACAGAAATAGGTGCACCTAGTTGTCACCAACAGAGCTTCAAAAACTTTTACCATATTTGCCTTTTAAAAAGACAATTAAGCTAACACCTAAACCAGCTTTATCTGTAGCATCAGATGGGTGTAATGAGAAAGGCAGCCTTAGGATGGAGATGCTGTTAAAGGAGGGCAGCATTTCTAACTCGGATGAGACCCCAGTGCTCCACAGCCTGCAGACTCTGGTGAGCTGCTCCGCGGAAGCTGCGCGCTTGCCACGTGCGCTGCTGCTTGCTGCCACGGTCACAGCTGCGGCCAGTGTAGCCTCCTGGTTTGTTGCTTGCATCTTATGCTAGAACACTCATTCTCAGTAAAACAAACCAACATCATTAGCAGCCACGGTGAAGGAACGCAAGCTCATGAATCTAAATGACATGACTGCAATGTTCATATTAATGAAGTTATGAAGTCTTTCATTAGCATATCTTGGAGCATGAATAATTTCTCACAGACGAATTGCACTCAGCAGCCTTCTCCTCCCCTGTGGCCCATCAAGACAGTATATTAGTTTCATTTCACTTCTAGAAAAGATGACTGGCAAGGGAAGACTGAAAGACCAGATCTGTATATCCTAGAAGAGAAGCTGAAGGGTCTCAGTGATGAAAACCTCCAAGTACACAAAAGGGAATACCTTGCTTTCCACATGTTTTTTGTATAAAACAATAAGTAAAGAGTTTAGACATAAGGACATAAGGCAAATATAGGCCCTTGCTTTCCACATGTTTTTTGTATAAGACAATAAGTAAAGAGTTCAGACTTAAGGACAGAAGGCAAATATTTCTAAACATAGAGAGAGAATAGCCCATTACTTCAGAAGTTTCCTGAGTCTCTATCAGCGGCAATCTTTAACAGTAGGTTAGACAAACCACTGAAGGGATCCAACCAGCTGACATCTCCTCGGACTATGAAAATTCTGAAGGTATCCTTTTTATCAAACTTGGTGTTAAAGTCACAAAAAATTGTAAGATACATCAAAAAGTATACAATTTATACTCAATGGACTATATAGCACAAGCACATAGAAAGGAAAAAAGAACAGAAAGTCAATTTTGTAAAACAAAGGGTAGAGAACCCCCTCTGCAAGCAAAAAGTTTAGGGGCTGCATTTCTGCATGCTTGAAATCACTCCACAACACAGCAGTCCATAGTCCTGATCTCCCCTTCTGGTCTATTCCTAGGGAGAGGAAATCCAGGCACTTGCTTTTCAGGCCAGTTGTACATCCCGTGTGTATCGCTAGGACTGTCCAGCAGGAAACCACGTCTCACCTTCACCACACACTTCTACACTGGTTTATGATGGCCTCGTCCAGGCAGCAGCAGAAATGCAAAACACAACACTGACATTGCACAGGATGGTAACAGTAAAACTCATTTTTATTTAAAGTAGTGGGGAAGGCAAGGCGTAAGACTACAAACTACTAATTCTGTGTGCATAACAACAGCCAACTACCTATGATTTCCAAATTTCAACCAAAAAATTGCATCGAAAAAAAAGTATCAGGGGAGTCTGAATGCAAATTAAAACATTTCTGCAGAAAACATTTTCTTCAGCATGAAAATGAGCACAAAATTGATTCAGTTTCAGCCACTTCTTCATTTGACTTTGCCATCTTCTTTAACTTGACTGGCTAGGAAAACTTCCAAGTCAGAGTGTAACAGGTAATCTTATGATTGCACATCTAAGCTAATCAGGAAACCATAAATAATGTAAATTGACACCATATATTCTATCCATTAGAAGTAGAATGAAGATGTTACAACTCTTCAGACCCATAACAAAAATCAGTACCTGAGGCTTCCAGCATCCAATGGGGTGGATGTGCAGCCTGCTGTGCCCTTTCGCCTCTCCTCTGGCGGTGAAGTTTTAATGTGTAACCCCCATTCAGTTGTCACCTTTGCCTCCTCTGCATAAGGGAATGTCAAGAACAACTTTTATAACTGCAGATTTATTTCCCTCTTGATAATCTCTCAGCCAAGAGGCAAATCAGCTATCCAACTTTGATTTCCCTTCTCCACCCCAGACTAATAATACTAAACTACCGCCAGGTCCAAACCCCTATTAAAATTAAATCTACCCCTGTGCCCAATAAGTGCCTCCAGCAGGACAAAATAAATCTGGGTAACTATGAGTAATGAAATCATGCTGCAAAAAAATTGAAAAGACCTGTCAGTCCACAAGAGCAAGTGATCTCTCTTTTGAACTCTACTGCCACAGGGGGATTTCTTGGCTCCCTTCCAAACTTACTTGAGCAGTAAAGCAGACTATACTATTTGTGCACCCAGGAAAGCTTTTTTAAAGTCTTTTTTAACCTTCAAACCATAGTTCAGAAATGCTGGCTGACCTAGCTCGCTTCCTCCTGCTTGGCAAGGTTGAAGCAGTGGTTGTGGGGGGAGCCCCCACACTCTCTGCGAGCTGCAGCCATGGCAAACATCCATCCACCCCCCTTGCAGGAAGGAGCAGCTCCTTCCATGGGCAGGAATGGGAAGGGAAGGGAACCCCTGCTTCTCCAAATGGCTCTGACCAATTTCTGCTCAACAGCAAAAAAAGATGCCTCAGCTGTACTGGACAACAATTACCAAAGACAGGAAAATTACTGAGCACGACAGCTCACACGAAGGCTCCTGAGTCCATATAGATCCTTTCCATCACGTCAAAGGAGGTTGATGTGAGGCAGTTCCAACACCTCCTGCCTTTGTGCATGTCAGAGTAACTAGTAAATTCGTTACACACCCACTTGTGCCTTGTAGGATTTTATATGCCATGGCAGTATAATAATATTTACTACTACTGTTTTATAAATACAGATAGAAAATTAGGTCATTTTTTTACATTTAAGATATCACTTACTACAAAGTTCCACCCCCCACAAGACACGGGGTGTTTATTTCACATGAATATATGAGTTTAAACGAGCTTCAGACAAAAAAAGAAAAAAACAGATCAGGGAAACAGCCCTCTGAGACACGAAACGACACGGGGCGAATAAGCACAATTTGAGTTAGTTAAAACAACATAGTCCTGCCAGTCTGACGCATTCACAAATCATGAGGCAGATACCCAGGAATTCTAAGCATGGCTTAAGAACCATGAATTTTGTAAAACTAAAATAATCTGGAGTTCCTGCTGTGTTCCTGTGTATACTTTTAAGCCACTTGGATCACATTTCAAGCTGCAGCTCCCCTGTGACAGTATTGAATTTTAAAAAAGTCTTTCTTTTTTTCTTTTTTTCTTTTTACTTTTTGGTGAAAAGTTGAGATTCTTATTTAACCACACACTCCTGGAGCTGAGACACATCATGAGGAGGAGAAACTCCTCATGATCAAAATCACCATTTTTCAAAAAGTGGGAGACTTTGGAGGAGAGTTTCGCTTAACTGGTCCAATGCCGATTTCTGCTGTTTGAAAGACAAAATAACCAACACAGTGAATCAGGAGAGCTGGGAGAACATAACCTTGCAGGAAATGTCAAGTTTCTTCCTCCTCTGCCTGTGTATTTTTGGCACACTTATAATTTTGTAAAGTCGCTGCAATGTTATGGATGGGAATGATGGACTAAGGACCTAACTCCTGCAGAGACAGGAGAGGGTTCCCACTGTCCCCAGTGACTGCGTCTAGCCCTGTGAAATGCGCTGTGCCTTGGATCAGGAACACGCACATCCTGCGAAAGATGTTAGAAAGACCCCAGATGTTGCTGCATGTGTTTGCTTTGCTGATTCCGGTTTTGTTCCAAGATTTCACACACACACAGACTTTAAGGGCAAAGAAAGGGTTAAGCAACAGCATAACTGAAAACCCTAAGTTATTTTCACGAAACTCAATTTTTCTTAGTTAGCAAGAAAATAAGCTCTTTTCAGCTCCCTTAATCAAAACCAGAGTGCTTGTGCTTTTAATTATTATCCAGTAACTGCTGGAAGAGTAATTTGGCATCATGCAATACACTAATACAATATTAGATTGACCTCCAGAATAAAGCAATCAAAAGTACATTAAACATTAAATTGTTATCAATTTTCAAAGTCTCATCAAGAGCCACTGAGAAGGAAGAAACAGTATCCTGTTGCTAAACCACTGACTTATCCACTGATTCATCCAATGTTCTAAGTTGTTCTTTTTTTAGTTTTTTGGTTTGTTTTTTAATATCTCACCCATTATTTCCTTATCTTCAAATCTATTTTTCTTTCTGAAGATGTGTTAACTTTTCCAAAAAGGCTAACTCAAAAACCAGTAGGTTGATGATTTTCTACGTAGTATGTGAATGCACAGATGTACAGACCAAATACATCAAGGTTTTTGCACTTTGAAATTTGTCCTTGCTTTAAAAGATTCAAAAAATTGAGATATTTCACATGATTAAAATCAGATTAAAAAAAAAACAGTAAAATTAGTAGCTTCACAAAAGCCTTGTGCATGGGAGGGAAGCAACTAATGCCTAAACTAATCCATCACCATGATTAAAGTGGGAATTTGGGCACCCAGTTCACAGCAGCTCTTCTCGTGAATCTGTGCAATTGTGACTATGTATTGAGGACACCGGGCACTCTCTGAGATATTCAGTGGTCATGAGTGCAGGACAGAAGGATGCCAGGAAGGAAACGTTACTGTCCTTTGTTACGGGGAACAACCCAAAGGGCAAGAGCTCTCTCAGTCTGAGAACACACACACATTTCCCACGTGCAGGAAAACAGACATAGACTTTGGACTCTTGTACTAAGAGTTCCAGTCCGTTCCTGAACCCACATCCAGCGCTTCCTAATTAATATCACCAATTAAGTGGGACATTATTCAAGGATATCCGAACATCCCAGCTGAAGTGCCACTCATATCATGAAATAGTTAAGAGAGGGTCGACCTACCGGAACACCAGCTTCTTCAGCCGTCAGAGTGCCAGTGTGAATTTGCAGCCATGTAAATCCACGCTGCTGACAACCGGTGCTTGGAGCCACCTTCAGAGATGACAGTAAGTCAGATCAAACATATTCTGCATGCTTGCAAAAGCCAAACAGGTAAAATCTCTGGTGCTGACTACTTGAAAGAACTAAACACATTTGCCGAGCCATGACTGTAGTAGCAGATAAGTAGCCTATGTATTTTGTGCTGGATTTCTCCAGGGCTGTTTATTGCATAAGGGCCACCATCACATATGGATGTTCTTATCACATCATGTGCCTCACATTTTCATATTTTGAGGCCTTCATTTAGCTGACAACTACAAAAATAAACCAGATCACTGCCAGCATAAATAACTGCCTCTGAATTCGCTATTTCTTGCTCTTCCTCTAGTGCTATTCAGAGAGTCAGAATGGTCAACAGGTTTAATATTTTCTGAAGAGGCTTTAGTAACCTAATGAGATAGCATAACTCACAGAACTACCTCTTGAAGAGGTGATGGTGCTTACACTGTCATATGCAATGCCAAATTAAACCCATCATTGCTTCGACCCTGGGCCCTAAGGAGTAGGCACCATGCCATTCAAGCAGATGGGCCACGAGTCTATGCAGCCAAGAAACATTGTATGTGCATTAAATATGCTTGTTGAGGGCAAAATTCCCAGTCTGGAATAATGAATTAGCCATCAACGTTCCTCTGTCCACATGTGAGAGGTATCATCTAGGCCTATAATGGCTTAGTTCTGAAAAAGAAAAAGAAAAAGAAAAAGAAAAAGAAAAAGAAAAAGAAAAGAAAAAAATCACGGCATCTATGGGAAGCAAACAAGAGGAAAAGCCAAGCTCATCATAGCAATGAGCCCCTGTAAAGGCACATTGCTACCATCGTCATCACCATGAGCATCTCGGCCAGATGCCAAGCACATTGCAGGAACACAGGAAAGGTTCCATAGCCAGTCCCACCAAGTGCAGAGAAAAACATATAAACACTTAATCAATAAATTCAGGATATTTTGAGGAATAAATGTAAACAGGGGATCACTACTTTGTTTTTTATATTGGTTTTTTGTTGTTGTTGTTTTGTTCTGTTTTTTTTTCTTTCTTTTTTTTTTTTCTTTTTCACTGTATCTAAACAGTTAGTTTGGAATGAGAACTCTTCCTTTAAACTATATGAATTGCTCCACTCGTATCACAAAATTCAGAGAAATCAGACATATCCCCCTCCATTTCCCACCTTAATATGAAATTCAAGTTTTCAGCTTCAGCAAGCTGCAACAATTGGTTTTCCTTTTACTTGAATTTCCACTTAATCTCCCTAATTTTCTCCATCATCTAGATCCTGGTGAAGGTACTTGTCTTGGGTTTAGAGAGCCCAAGTGCAAGATTATTAAAACCATTCTTTTTCTACCATCTTGCTGTCTGTAGCCAGGCTTTTCTCATTGGCAAAGTTAGACAAGAGTAAACAAGAGTAAACCTGAAGACTCTCCAGCTACTTATTTCAGAGTATTTGCCCAATAGATGTCATACATGCATATAACTGTTAGAAAGAGGGAGCAAAATGTTGTTTAGGAAACAAGCATTTTCTCCTCACAACAAACAGAATTCTTCAAATGAAAGTGCTCGGGTGACTAAATTAGAAGTGCAATTTATCAAACGGCACCGTTACAAACATGAAAGCTCTCCAAGCACCATTCTCGGGCTTCATGAGCACCAGACTGTGCTTAGCAAAAAGCCGCCAAACTTCATCCCAGTGGACACAGGGATTGCGCCCTGCTCCAGATGTTACTAACGGGATCTGGAGGCCTCCTGCTGCCAGCCGAGCCAAAACAATTCCCCTCTTCAGTGACTCCATCGACTGCCCTGATATGGCTGCAGATGTTCAAAACCAGCTGCTGCTTTAGAAAGAGCAAGTTGGGTGAAAACTATATGTATTATGTCTTACTTTTAAAATCTCACCAGGAAAGTCTCATATAAAGTAATTTTTGTGTGCATGTGGCTGTGCTTAATGACCAATTAACCATAACAATTTGCAGCAAGTGAAAAACATTCCACGTAGCCACCATCCAGCTTACTCAGCCAACAGATATCATAGCAAAGCCATGGACCTGGACAGGATAATCAGCCAAGGCTTTAGCAGCCCTGTGTTTTCAGTAAGGCAGACCTCAAGGAAGCCTTCTTTACTCTATGACGATTTACTGAATTCTGTGCTCAGACTTTCTTGTGCCTCTGCCACAAAATAGCCCATGGCTTTCAACTGCTGAGGTTAGAATTACAGCACTACTGTGAATATAGGCCCACTTAGAATGGGCTCACAGAACAGGCACCGATGACTTGCTTAACATAGCTCCCTAAGCTTCCAGCTTCTTTGTTAAATCTAAACAATTTTACAGAACTGAAAAAGTATTTTCATTTAATGATAAAACATAGCTTTTCTGGAAGGGAATCACATGCCCCAAAAGTGCTTCCAATAGTTGATATTGCTGGCCAACATCTCTAACCCATTTTAGATTAATCACACAGCGCTCGGTCCTTTTGGTCTTGCTGGTCAGGCAGAACAGCTTAGAATATTGGCAATATCTTTTTTTTCCTCTCTCTTTTTTTTTCCTTTATCTTCTATTGCTTACAGATTTGCACTTTTAAAGTCCCTATGAGGCTGTATTTGGATTTTAATGCTGGAAAACAAGGAATCACACATGTTTGAAACTAAGGTCAGCAGTCAGGATCCTCTCCCAACTTCCATCTGCTAGGAAGGAGCCTAAAAATCACCCAGAAAGATCCACTGGCCACAAAGAATCAGTTCCCGTCACTCTGGCTGTTACCAGAATCCTAACAGTGTTAGTAGCTTGCGGGTGGCCCCTGTGTAAGCCAAAGGGCATGAGTTGTACTCAGCTCTTGGAGACACCAAGCACAGATCTGATACCAATCACAACAAAAGCACTACCTAGAGCACTGAAGGGCCATTGCACATTCACACTGGAGAACAGTCAGAAAAAAACTACAAGGGTGAGATATAAAGACAGTAAAAAGTAGCTTTTATTTCCCTCCAAAGCTATCACATATTTGTTTAAAGACAATTCAGGGAAAATAAAATAGGGCTTTGCAGTAGAATAATCCAAATGAAACACATGATACAGCTGTTTTTGTAATTTCACTTTTTGGCCAGAAAGTATTTTGTAAAATCAGACATTTCTTGATAATTAAAGAACTTCAACCAGGCACAGAAACAGATCAGATAACCCAGGCATTTGACCTTGCAGTACTTGCACTGAAACATTAGCAAAACACTACAGCCTCTAAAACCTTATTGCCCAACTCTATCACAGATCTCTCTTCCAAAAGGAACTTGCCATAACTACAGCTTAGTTTCTCCACCAGTTGCATATTAAAAATACCTGTTAGAGATCAACTGTTTTCCATTTCCTATTCCCCATCTGCAATGAAACCAGAAGTTCTGCCCATGAGCAGAAGTCAGTGATTGGAGAAGGTCTCTCCTGTCTTTGTGGCTGGGAGGTGGAAAGCACAAGTTGTTCCTAGAATTCAGATGCTGAAAGAAAGATTTCACTTCCAAGTGAAGTGGCAGTTTATTTGCAGATGGAGGTGACAGCTAAGGAGCACTTCTCCTAAAATCATTCTAGCTTACGCTTCTCACATGTAAAGCACCAAATAATGTGTTGCAAGTCTTCCCTGTGTGTATTAACTAGCAGGATTAGTTGTGAAATAAGATGAATTTTCTTGAAAAATAAGTAAAAGCATTTTTGTTGTTGTTGTCAGGAATCCTACAGTTTCGACAGTCCTATATGTACTTGGCCTCTCCTCTCCTTGTTCCCGCTAAGGGTTGAGAGTGGGGATACAACTTCACCCTGTCTGTCCTTGTGTTGGCATGAAGAGGCATAAGGAGAAATGAAAAAGCACCTATCCTTAGAGCAAGGCAGGCAAAACTCAATACCTTATTTTTCAGAGGGAAATTCTCAAAAGCCAAAGTCCAGTGCAGCCAGAGACACCAAACTCACTAAAACAAGAGGTGAACAGGGGGTTATGGCATCTGCAGGCATCAATCCTGGCCTGGAAGGGGCCCAGCTACATTTGCACAAGAAGAATGGACTGCAGTGCCCGGCCCACAGCCTTCTCCCAGCAGCACTTCCGAAGACCCGAGTCTCAGCCAGAACAGTCCCGAAAACTTACACTCACTTACACTCTGCACCTTGTCACAGACGGGAGCTTAAAAGCCAACACATCTTTAGATTCCAAAATCCTACTTAAAGAATTAAGAGCTTTTTAGTGGGGACCTTTTATTTTTGTTTGCCTTTAATAGCATCATGCACAGTTCTGGGTTGACCAAACTGTAACAGGAATTAACTAATACAAAACAGGCTTTCAAAAAATCTCACACTGTTAACAGAAAAATGCAAAAAATCAGGGGGTTCTGGGAGGTAGGGCGTTAGGGAAGACTCTCAGAGACAGTCTGAAAAGCACTGAAAAAACCCCTCCCTCCCTTGCTTACCTGCCAGAGCTCAAGCAGAGGCATTTTGCATTGCTATTGTATTTAAAAATTCCTTTAACGTGTGACGTACTCCATGCAATGCAGCTGTTCCAGGTGTTATTTATGGCATCAGCTCTTCTAGGGAAATCACAGTGAAGCGTGAGGGCCTGACCTTAGAAGTTTGCAATTCCTTCCTAAATAATCGCAGGGGGCTCAGTACTGCATCGTTCAGGTCAGTGGGAGTTCTGCCATTGAATTTGCTGGGAACAAGCCAGGGAAGCAGTTAATTAACCTCTTCTGAGATGTTAAAAAAAAATCCCTTTCATGAGCGTAATAGAAGTATATTGAGTGGTTCTGTCAGGCCTGCATGTCTGCATACAGGGTATTCACCACCGTGGCAAGACTAGATCTAGGCTTTTTGTTTATTTGTTTTTTAAGAAGTTTTAGGTAGACACTGTATCTATGGAAGCCTGGGAGAGCTACCTATAGAGCAAATATTGTGAAGCTGCCACCTAGCAAATGTGCTGAATAGAAAAGTTATTTGAATAACAAGAAACAGGATTTTGTACCGTTTCTTCGGGGCTTTTTTGTTATTATTTTATAAATTAAGAATTAAAAATTGGAATACCTAAATAGGAAGTCTTTCAAGTCAGATTTTCCCAGCCTTCCCCCAGGCCTTGGCAAGTCTTCTGACTACTTTAAGTTTTTTTTGGGGTAAAACACTGGCCCCACCAACCTCAGTGGGAGCACTGTCATTGATCCGAACATGGCCAGCATTTCCTCCCCATCTTTGCAAAGCTTCTCTGGGATGTGTGCACGTTAGCCTGCGAACGGTAATTCATGGTGCTTCTCTCCTTCTGTAAATCACAGCAACTTCCCAGGAGTACAGAAATGTTTCTACTTTTTTTCTTTGCCTTTAGACGGGATAAACAGCTCACTCAATAACCAACTGATACAACATTCAGGCAACTCTCTTCAGAGTTAACGATCCTTCAAAAATGAAGAAAGACTTTAAACTAGCACTACCCATAGCAACTGGCTCTTCCAAGACCCTTTACACAGACAGCTCAAGACCAGCCTTCAGATCATTACCTGAAGTTTGGATTCAACCTCCAACATATACTCTTTTTCCTTTCACGGGGGCAAAGGTTTCATAGGGGCAAAGGTTTCATAGGCAGCACCCAGGCCAAAGGCTTTGGGCTCTAGTAAGCACAGATGGCCCCACTGGAGAATTTCAGCCCACTTATGGCCCATAGAAACTCTTTTCCATGATCACTCAGGTATCACCAAAAATCCCCCAGCGCTCTCCAGGAAGCTGCAGAAAGGTTAGCTCTAACCTCAAGGTATCCTCAACGATGTAGTAAACCACTTCTGATGGTGCTCCAAGTCCTTGCAGGGGGTCCCAACATACCCAGTCTCACAGTAACCAGGCTGAACTTCAAGTTGTCTTAACTAAAAGCCTATTTCAGTGGCACAGGCCAGAAAACAGAAAAGCATGAAATTGAAATGGATAATGTTATAAACACGGCTTATTCAGCACAGCTAATGAGGTACAGGGTTTATGTTGCTACAACATAGCATAAAGGTAACTGATAGCAGAAAAGCCCTGGTCCAATCAGGAAAGTTGTGTCACATCTTGCAGCAAATACCTGCTGTGCAGGAGTGCAGGAGCAGAGAGACCCTTTGTCCAGCAGGTCTGAGGGGGCACTAAACTCTGCTGGTTTCCAGATTAAGGGATATTTACCTATGTTGTAAAAAAAACCTGCAATGACTGTTGCTAAGTGCTCCTATTACGCTGTGTCCTCATCCCAGAAAACATGCATATCACAAGTCATTCCTTGCAAAGAAAGGCAAAATCTGATCTTACACTCCCATTTGTCTACCTCAGGCACTGGGAATGTCTATTCACAAGCTAATATTTTCCTTTTGTCACAAGTGATCTCCTCCTAATGAAGGGAGCCATATATAAATCCCTATCTTTACAAGCAACAGCTTATTCAATGGCATTTTAACAGGGACCCGTGCATTTAGTGAATAGCAATTTGGTATGAAAACCCACCCATAAAAGTAAAGGCTCCAATTTTGATACTTATCTCCCTCTACATTGTTTATCAGGAGTAATGCTGAAGTCACTGCAATTTACAGTTGCAGATTACAGGATTTCAGAGCCTACACAGACTGTTTATGCTCACTCAAAAGAACAGTCTCAGTTTAATTACTGCTGCTTCTTGAAATGATAATAGATACATGAGATTAAGGTTGCTTTTATCACTTCTTATAACTTCCTCTTTCTAGACTGAAGCTTATCCTAGCCAAGGAGGCTGGCAGGTCTAAAAAACATAACTCTTGTGTTTTATTTCTGATTCCAAGCAGAGGGGATAAGACGGGGGTAAGATATTCCCGTATTTTGAATATAGGATGAATATAGAGATAAGGGAGGTATTTTTCCCCAGAGATATCCTTCCTGGGCATCCTATAGCACCAGCAGGTTGGCAACGAATGCAGGCAGAGACAAGTTTCTTCTGCTTGCATGCAGCTCGATATGCATCCTCATAATTCCTCATAATTCCTTCCCTACCCTAGAAGGTTTATTCAGATGCATTCCCAGGTCCCTTCCTCACGCTACCTCAGTCCAGCCTATGTCCAGGGCTGCCCCTGTGTGCTCCCAGTATGTCTGAGACACAACAGAGAGAACCTAGAGTTTTTAAGTCAATATTCCACCTCTCCTGGATTTTATTGCCAGTTCTTTTTCATCATACTGGCTTTCAACACTGCAAAATTTCCTGAGGTCAGAGGAACAGCTGAAATAAGGCTTTTCTGTTTAGATTTTTTTTAAAAGTCCTTTTTTAGGCTTTCACGTTTTCTTTCCATCCCTGGCCTCCTCAGTCCCGAAACTCCCTGATAATTTTGCATCCCATCAGTTCTCCTGGCTCTCCACTTTCAAGTGTCCCTCTGTCTCAGGACTTCCAAGTTTGCTCATCCTCCTCAGCTTTTCCCAGAGCCTTGGCTACAACCCAATTGCTCCTTTAGTACCTCCGAAGTCAGCCTAAAGGCAGGAAAGAGCCTGAGCCAACTAGAAGATCATGGCAATCTTTGCATGCTTGTCCTGGGTCCCCCCCAAAAAAAAAAAAAAAATCCTTCCTTACCTAGTCACTAATCATTCCCTAGAACCACTCTTTTCCAAAGCTTCCTTGAAATATTTGAAATAACCTGTCTTTCTCAAACACGTGGAACGGTATAACCAATTTTGCAAGTCTTAAAGGACCAACTTCCCACACTGTAATTTTTGGGTCTGCTGTTGAATATATTGCAGTCAACATCAAGAGTCAAAAGCAGCATGAGCAAATCATCCTGTCAGAGACACACGTGAAACAGCCTGCCAAGTCTGATTTGTCTTGCATTTATTTTTATGCACTCCTACAGAGTGCAAAGACATACACTGTGCATTATTCCATCTTTTTAAAATATGACACTTTTTCTACCACACTTACCCTCTGAGATATTCACAAACTAAAGCTTCGTTAGAAAGGTCACACTTTGATTAGAACAACTACTTATTTAATAAAAATATGTCTGACATATTGCAAATCTGGTTGCCTGCAGAGAAGTCAGCAATTCAGATCTTTCATGGAGCGAGGAAGAAATCTGATGCTTATTTATCGGATTCTGACCTAACTAATATTACCTGATTATATATTTGGGTTAAGCCACGTGTGTTCCTTTAGCTATCAGCCTACTTAAATATTCTTCAAGTTCATGCAATATGAGTTAAGGCTAAGTTTCATATATATTTACTCTTTCTATTTACAGTATCTGTACATATTCTGTGCCACCAGAACAATTTGAGTGGTGAGGCAATTCATGTGAAGCAATTTGACTTACAAAAAAGACCAACATTTGAGTACTAATACTTAATATTAGAAAAGGAGAGAACTAAAAAAAATTTTCTGCTACAATACAAAGCAACTATTTTAACAAGACAGTTCTAACTCAGAAACTCAAAGTTTAAGATCAGACTTTTATCACTTTTGTGAAGAGACAAGAAAAGGAATACACATATTCCAGGAGAAAAGCCTTAGCTCCTCTTCTTGATTAATGTTAGAGGGACAATATTCTGCAAGTGAAAGCAGCCCTTGGTATTAAAAGCTAGATTCGTGAATTTGACACTATCGGCTTCAGAACCAGAGATAGAGAATGTTAAATCCAAGTTGCCATTTAAGCATGAGAATTCTGCAGATAGGTGGAGTTCAAACAAATCAAAGCTGCAAGAGCATTCCACTGAAGTTTTGTTCCTATTCCCAAAGAAAATCCTTTCTAAAACATCCACTTCTACTATATTCCCTCTACATGAAACCTGTGGAAAGGCTGTGGAAAGAGTAAAAGCCTTTGTACATCTTCTGCAGGTCAGTTCCTAGTTTTTGTCTCTGTGCTGAAGTGTAAAGGAGAAAGGATCAGCTCCTCAAAAATCTCACATTCTGAAATACAGATTTTGATGTACTCGATGGAAATGATCACTTGAGTGATAATAGATTCCAAGGCTCTCAGTTTCAAGTATCATTTAACTCCCACAGCCTATGACTGCTGCTTAGAGAAGTTCATTATAAATAGGATCAAAAAGTGCATTTCTAACCAGCCACTCAGGAAAAATGTCGGATACATGTAATGTGAATACTTCTCTTTTTTTGTCCCCCGCCCGCTCCCACACACACACACACGTTTCAAGCGGCATGTACTTAAGTATCAAGGAACACAATACTCCCCAGCACTCACTGTGAACATCATGTAACAGCTTTTCAAAATATGTCTGGACAAAGCACTGGAGAATAAACTACACAAAACAATCCTGTTTTGGCATGTGTATTTGAATGATACACTTTAGTCCCTTTCCATCTGCAATTTCTAGGATTCTGTAACTGTCCAGGGACTCCCAATTCATAAATTCTTTGGCCAAATTGGCAACAGGCTGCAACAATTTCCCACCCTTAAATCAACTACAGACCACAGACCTCCCTGGGAAAAGTAGAGAAGAATTAGTGTACCTGAAAAGTGAGCTTAAAATAGGAGAACTCATCGAGTCCAAGGCTGACAGACAGATTTTACCCTTACATGAGCCCCATACACCATCGGGGAGGACAACACATATGTGGAGTGGAAGTGCATGGTTTGGTACAGTGTGTTGTTCAGCACTGCTCCCTTCAAAGGGAAAGTTTGACTTTCAAAGAAAGGAAGGACTTTATAAAGAAGGGAAGCAGTGTTTCTTGGAGTGATATAAAATCAGATACAGTTATTGTGCTCCACTGATATGGTAATTAACGGTTACCAGTGGAATATTTATTTAAGCTCACTGAAGGACTCCACTTGTATTATGGTGACTTTCATGCTGATAAAAAGTGTCTTTTCAAAGGTATAAAGGAAATGAGGACATTTAACACAAACCACAAAAGAATTGTGATCACCTTTAAGGCTAACATCAGCTGTGCAGAATTTGCTTATTTAAGAAAAGATCTTTAGAAGGCCAAATTCTGCTCCTTGATGCCCAAAGCTTCCCTCAGCCTTAATGCTGAGCTTGGATAGTTTAGCATAGTTCTCTGAAAACACCTTCCTTGGGAGTTTGTACTTAATTCTACTATTCTCAGCATTATTTCATGGTCAGAAAACCCCACCCAAAGTACTTGGCTTAACCTCCCCAAGGTTTTGCTGGTGGCGTTTGTAGCTCATGCCATCAGCTACGCTAGAGAAAGTGAGCACGGGCCACAACAATCTTGCACTGGCTGTACTTCACCCTCGCCTACGCAGCAGCACGCTTCACACGGGTAAGCAACGCCTGCCTTGGATTTCTGAGGGCCTTTGCATGGGAAAGAACAATTCACTAGTTTCCAGCAGTAAGTTTGCTTGGCTCGTTTTGGTTTAAATACCTACTCCATGTGTTTTTCCTTCTTCAGTCTAGTTAGGCCATAAAGAACATAATAAGAGCAGTGTGATGCGCAAGGCAGTCTGGGTCAGTGGAGAACACAGGAGATACCTGTGAAACAGTACAAAGAAAGGAAAACTTCTACTGAACCATCCTCTAACACCTTGAGCGAGCTTCCCCAGCCAGGGGAGCTTTCTGTGCACTTGGTGGCTTTTGGAAGACTTTTCACTATGAATGCAGCAGGTCTACTTTTTTTGACATATGCAAACTCTTAGAAGGCACCACATCTTTCAACTTCACGTTTTGTGAAAAAGCACCGTCTTTTGCCTGTTTTGAACTTTGCATTTGCCCTAAGAGTTCCTGTAAGTATCGACAACTGGATTTGAGTTGCAGCATGAAAAGTTTAATCTGTTTGTGCATACCCATATTAAAAGAATCTTCCATTCCGTAATTAAAAAACAAAAAACACCAAGCAAAAACCAAACACACAAATTCATCCGTCTACACAAAATCAAACTGTCAGAAGAGCCCACCCACTTGCAATATGGAAAAATCACTATATAGAAGTGTAATTAAATGATACAATGCAGTACATTTCTTTGTCATGTCTTCTTATGCAGTAAAATACTACAATGCAAGTGATGCAGACATGTTATTTCCTTCCCTTACTGCATTTTCATGCCATAAAAGGCACTTTGTCACTATTAAAAATATGAAGGAGAAAAAGAATTTGCATAGGGTCCAGCATAAGAATCATGTTCAAAACCAACAATAACCAACAAGATTGTATATGGTGATATGGGTTATTGGTCATGAGGCATTAACACAACGATGCCTGGAAATGGGAATTTTACTATCTCTTAAAATACACTTGTCACTTCACCTGGCCCAATTCATCGCTCTGTGTTACTATGGGTAATTATGGGTGCGGTCATAAATCAGGGAACATTACAGTTGATGAGAGCAGGTATTTTGATTGAAGGAGGCCTACAGGATCATGTCCTGTTTTACCTTACATACATGAATTACAGCATTAAAAAAAGGAGAGAAAGAGAGA
>NW_010584763.1:0-30570 GCF_000705375.1 Tinamus guttatus | reverse complement strand
ACCTTCCCTTCTGCTTACCTGCTGATCTGGATAATAATTTTCATTCAACTCACAGCAATCATAATCCCCTGTTTAAAAGAAATCACATTCAGGGTGACTCTTGAGAGTGACATTCCTTTAAATCTTACTAATCTGACACAAAGTCTTTTCCAGAAATCTCCCCTTCCCTTCCCTCAGATATTCTTCAGCAATACTTGCATTGAAAGGCCACGTTCTTCTCTGGTTATAACTCCACCTGCCCAAAGCACCATTAATGCAGACAAGCTGTAAATCAGAAAGCAGTGCCAGCTAGATCTCATTCCACATCTCTGCTTAGTAGCCAGATCTCCTAAACTGCAGTCAGAACCATGGAATAATTCCTGGCAGTGGGGAAACGCATCTCTGAACAACTACGCAGGATTTATAATTAAGGAGCAGTAACTGTATCAATGAAAATTCACACCTCTTGAGCAATAGAGGGACATTCAGACCTAGTCTTCCATCCTCACATCCATCTGAAAACTTGCATGGATATTTTAACATTGCAGGTAATATTTCATTTTTAAAAAAGATTTCACTACAAAATTCAAGATTAACTTAGAATACCATAAAGCCTGAAATCTTCTCACAGGCTTTTTTCAACAGCAGAAGTGCTTCTGGTCAAGCACCTGCGCTCCGACCTTATAAAACAATTGGTGAAAGTCTCCATTTTGCTACAAGTTAAGCCCAGCTTATGTCAAGCACAGCAGAAGTGTCTCAACTGACTGTGGTGGCTGTTATTACCTATACACAGCAAGCTCTTTGCTGGCCTCTGGATGACTGTTTGTCTCCTGAGCAGTCAGCGTAGCATCTTGCTATGAAGAGGGCAAACTGAGTAACACAAAAGGAGATGAAGTCAGACACAGACACAAGGTTTTCCGCTGCAATTTTGTCGACTACACCCCCGAGACAGGGGCATGGCTTTAGTTTAAACAGGGAATAAACATTTAACATCTTCATCTTAGTTTCTACTTTATGAAGCTTTTATGTTTATTTTATGTTTGCAAAATACGAAGTCAGTGCTGATTATTGATGTGTATATATGTATATATACACACATTATATATACATATGTATGTATATATATTAATGTGTAAATATATATGTTTGCTTACACTAGGAAATTTAATTCATAAAATAATTTTAACATAGTGCTGTTTTCTCAAAGTCCAGAAAATCTGTGTTTCTTTTTGATAGATCCCCATGTGGCTGGCCATAATATTCTTATTTTCTCATTCTTTTCACCATGCACCTCCAGGACAGATCTGAGCAGTTAGATTACTCGGAATAAACATGACAGCTATTTGTATCCTGCGTTACAGCTTCTTCAGCTCCATTTCTCTGTAGCAATTAATCTTTTATCGAGAATCACTTATCAAACATTGTCAACTCCACTCCCCTCTAGACAATTAAAGGCTGTAGATCATATAATAAACTACTCCACTGGCACTTGGCATTGTAAACCACAAGGAGCCAGTTGTTCAGGATGTCATCCAGCCCCTGGCCAGAGGCAAGGATGAAAGCTGAACTCTGACCTGCATGATTGAGAATATACTGTTTGTTTGTAGAAGACGCGAACTGCCTTCACTGGCATCCAGACTTTCTAAATTCAACTCCACACTAAAGTTTTGAGATTAGTGAAACATTTTAAAGAGGAGGTGATAACGTGTCAGGTTTCACCTCAGGATGTTTAATCAGGTTTCTTCCCAGGAGATCTTACAGCACATTTCTGCAATAGTAAAATTCTGAAGGTGCAATTTTGTGCAAGTTTGGACAGGACAGAGTAGTTTAGATTTTATACTCCTGTAAAGGAGATTAACAACCCAGGTTTGTCACTTCAGAACTTCAGATTACTTAAAACCATCCATCACAATAGCTGGTCATTTATACTCAGATAACTACGGTGTTCTCTAAGATTATTTTAAGTCTTGGCCTTCTACGTATTTATGTTACGAGTTGCTTATGATTCAGGAAGATTTGCAGCGATTAAAACATTTAAGTCAGAATTGAAAGCTTGCCCAGGATGGTCCTGCACGTTACTGTCAAGACCTGTCAATCTTCACTGGGCTTTGACATCCCTTCTGACTGCCCTATCAAGGGTCTGAAAATGCAGCATCTCAGGAATTCTCAGCCGTCTCTCTTCTCTCAGCACTCCCTTTTTTTTCACCCGGCACAGCTTGGGCGTTAGGCAGCCTGTGCTCTCTCCTCTGCAATTTGCTGCCTCTACAGGGGCAGCCCGGAGTCACTCTAAACCACCCGGAGCTCACCCAGAACTTGGCAACTCTGGGCTCTTTCTCATGCCTCCCTCTTCTGAAATAACTCACCCTTTAATTTGAGATCCATTACTATAAAATCCATTACTATAAAATGGGGAGCTCAAACTAGAGATGCCAATTCAGCGTTGTCACAACATCATTGCTCCACAGAATGCAGTTAATAAATCAGCAAGAGTAGGAGGCAGGAGCTTAAAATCATTTCATGTGTACCAGGAGCCATTCCAGCATGACCATAGGGCTATAGCCAGGCTCACTGAAAGCAGGGGGAAAACTGCACAGATCTCAAAACATCCAGATCAGATACATAGCTATAAAGGGTATAGTCTCTGGGAACTAAGGAAGAGAAAGCTGACAGGAGTTATGGTGAATTTCTCCTCCAAACTTCATCCAGTCAGTTTGAACATAACCATGACACTACAGAATCTACATGGCATCAGATTTGTAAGCTTGTAAGTTTTAGCACATTCAGCCTTCTATGACTCAGGATTAATATTTTCTCCCTGTCTCTGTGATACTCCTTATCTAAATGCTCGCTGGTGAAACAATAATACAGACAAGGGTAGCATGAATTCTTAGTAATTTTTCATACACCAAGAAACCCCACAAAAACACACGTTTCTACACACATATGCCATGAACACTAGCTTCTGTGTCATTCTGTGTGATTACAGGACTCTGCCAATATGTGTGAACTTGAAGGAGCGGAGCTGCTGAGTGCCTAGTTTCATGCATCCAAGCAAGTGGCCCAAGGTCAGAGAGAAAGTCACTGTCATTCTGAAATAGAGGCTGAAGAGACCTGACTCAGTCCTTTGAGCTAACCACCCAACCATGCTTCATTTCACATTCTTCTCAAGAGTCATTAAATGTTCTGTCAAGGGCAGCATAAAATTTGTTGCATTCAATGCCCATTTTTTTTCTCACTTCAACTTTATCAAATCTCACATCATACTAGCATTCTCCCCCCTCAAACAAAATAGAAAGTAAAAACTGTCAAAAAGAGAGTCACTCACTTCCCCACTTTACTGGAAAAAAGCCGAGAATACCTTCTTTCCCATAACATATTCTCTAATAATATACACTATTAATCTAGAACAAGTAGAAACAAACGTTCTTTAGAGTTACAGAAATTTAAGATGACCTTACCACATTTAAGATCATATTTGGAACCCAAAAATCCGTTTGGTGACCTATCAAAAGAGATTTTAGATAAATTCATTAGAGGGATGTGACATTGCATGTATGAAACTACTATGCTGTCTAGCAATTTCCAGCTCCTTCACTATCAAGTCTTTAAACACCATTTCTTCACGTTTGACAAGCTCAGCAAAATCCATGAGTTATGAATATTGAGTTAGTTCCCAGTGACATAAGTTGCAAAATGTTCTAGTGCTCCTAGCTCTCCATGTCTGCAACATTATATTTTTTGCTGTCTTTGCAGTTTTAATCGTAACATCAACAAAACCCTATGTGCTTCGTTATTTATTAGGAATAACGGTTGCATCTAGGTGCCAGGGACTGAGATTCCCTCTGCTATGTACTATATAACCATAACAGGAAAAGTGTATTGATATATTTACTAGTTTAGGGACTACTCCCAGTTTACTGACCAGATATCAATTCACAGATTCCTTGCTTCTTGCTTCTGCTTTTAGTACCTAAAAGACTCAGGTATAAAACCCTACTGAACACCATGCACAAGGTCAGAAGATGACCCGTCTTTCAGATCTCCTTAATTTTGCCCTGGTGTCCTATTCATTGCACCCCTATCCTTTTATTATTTCATGACCCAGCAGGTGCCTGCTGTAAATTCTCTATCCACCATTCATCATTTCCCTTGGGAAGTCCAAAGCAGCAGCAGACATTGCATACAGTCGCAGCAGAAAAGGAAAAAGTAGTAGGCAGTTGGAATCCAAGCGCTGCTTCCTTGTCAATAAAATCAACTCATTTACAATCACCTTTTTTTTTTCCTTTGACCTCTTTCCCATTGGTCAATTGTACAAGTGTGTAAGGGGCAAAATATTTTTAAAAGTGAGTGGAATTTTATCTGATAATAGGGAGAAGTGGCCAGAACTAACTGGCCAGCAGTGACACGCCTGCTTCTTTAGATGGTATGCTGCTGAGGGATACAGTCACCAAGTTCAAGAAGGATGTGCATTAAATTTTCATAAATATTCTTAATGGGAGTTGCCCGCTCAAGGAGAGATGACTGAAGCAGGGCAAACATTTTCAAAGAACAACTTGTCTGACCTATTTTTAGCCACTTTATGCAGGTGATCTCTCCTCTTAGGGACAGAGCGACCCACTTACTTTGTTTTCAAACAGTGTTTTGGTTCATTGAATTCTCATGCCTCACTTGTTGAGTTATCATATATATTGCTAATTTCAATATGTGATATGCGATTGGTTATTTAAGTCAGTTTCCAAGTTTGCATGACATTTGTACAAACACTTTGCTGACATATTCTCCTTGTTTTATAATAGTCATTTCATCCCTACAAATATTGTGCACACATACTACCCCAGACAACAAATCAAACGGGACAAAGATGTCTTCCAAGGACAGGAATGGCCTTCATGCAAATACTTATTGCAAATGCAATTCTTAAGAAAACACAATTGCGCATCAAGCAGCAGATGGACACCTGATGGCAAGGAATTTTCTTCCTCAACCATTTCAGAAGTTACTAATGACCTGGAAGAACAAGATTTTTTTTTTTTTTTTTAAACATTAAAGCATATAGTAAGTGCCTGGTATATGTACCACAAACCAGATCAACGTGTCTCTAAGACCTCTTAGAACAAAGCCTTCTTTCTCTGCCCTGCTAAAACCTTTTCCTCACTTTCCAGTTCCTGTTTTCTTCTAAAAAGTTAACTAAACCAAAATGTAGAAATCAAGTTTATATTACTATCAAAGTTCCTCTCAGAAAATAAGTATTTTGAAATAAGAATAGATTGCTTTCAGACAAAACAAAAGCAAGATAGATACTCACGAGGGGAAGGTAGGGGAGGAAATAGGAGAATGCCCAATAATTTCAAATGCATATGAGAGCAGAACTATGAGAGCTCTTCCGTTAGCCACACACAAACTAGCTGGATCACATGAAATGCAATATCCATTCACCCAGAAGTGAACACACGTATCACACCCCTCTCTCCAGCAAAAAAACATCCATAAAAGTTAATTGCCTTGCCCTTGTATAAGAAGCATTCCATATTTTGTTAACAAACCCTTTACCACTATAAACTGTTCCAGAGCGAGACTTTTTCTCCTGGGACAGTAATGATGCCTGCCATATTTTCACATGTCTTGCCGTGACCTTGTGTGCTGTAAACCAGATTTATTCTGCTGATGTATCTCATGCCAACAGCAACACTCTGCCCCTGCAGTGTACAATATCCACATACATTCTGTCTAAATATTTAGCATCTTGAGAAATAATAACTGCTAAGAAACTAGAAAGCTACTCCAAGCTACCCAAAACACACTTCCAAAAGGTTTCAATGCTAAATCAGTTTAAGAAGAGAGAGATATAGTACTAAATACTGTTAGAAACAAACAGCTGAGACTTTTCTTGCCTCTAGATCTGTGTAAATACTTTGGTTCATGCCAAACTGTGCAGCAGGTGACAGCAAGAGGGCTTCCCCAATCCTTAGGAGCAGTTAACTATTCATTGCTATTCATGATATCAGACAGAAGCTCCAGCCACAAAGCAAGACTATTTTTTTTTCCTGGCCTCTGTACACAGACAAGGACAGACAGAAAAGAGATACCCTAGCCTTATGAACTCAATTGTATCAGCAGAAGTTTGCATGGTGAGAAGAAAGCTCATAATAAAACTTTCTGTACTTCCATCTCAGAGAACTTAGAGCAGCGCTGACAGGAGACTTGGATTTCTCACTCACTCTGGTAGCTTTGCATTCCCATGGCATCCTGCAGCTAGAAGGAAGGACATAACACAGAAGGGTGGAGGGCCTGCAGTCATCCTCATGAAATGTAAAACCCGTGGTAAAGATAATAAGGCACAAAATAGCTGTAGTTAGGGATTCTGTTAAGCACCATGTTTCCACCCTTGCTACATCCTACATCATTAGCCACAACCACCTCCTGTCTCCTAGTGGGGAGAATTAAGAACAGATAGCCCTGAGGTTGGGACTGGGGACTTAACAGTAAGGCCCACAGCAAATTATAAAATAAATTTTATGGTCCCTCCCTTTTCCATTTGTAGAAAACTATAGTTATTTGTTAGAAAACAATAACCAATGATCTATTTACTGATAAATGAGACCCAGATGTGTGGAGGCCCCTGGCAGCCAGAAATGCAGTGCTTGGTTTTGCAGAGATTCCAGAGAGACCTCATAGCCCCTTAAGAACGAAATTTTATTCTAGCTGCTTCCTTAAAGCTAGGTGCTCAGCAGGCATAAATCACTCTAAGCTCTAGTGGATTCCCTGTAAAACCACTGTGATTTACATCAACAGAAAAACTAGCTCTTTTGCCTCTCTGCAATTCCAACTGTTTGTTTCCTTTTTATCCAGCCCTTGTGCTGCTGAATGCTAATGAGAGGAGAGCTCATTCATTCCCAATCAACCATTTCCAGAGTAATTAGCCTGAGCATCTAAGGTTCGCTCCCCCTCCTCTTCAGGTACTCTGCAGCTTCCAGCCTTTTCTGCCCACAGGCATGGGGATACTGCATGGAGGATTTCAGCTGTAGCCCAGCTGTAATTATTTCCTTAAGTGTTCAAGACATTTTGAAGAATCACATCCACCCCTTAGTGTTCTGATGGAAATGAAGTTGTTATTTTTCTGCGTAATTATTTCATCATATTTATTACTTAAACCATCTCTAAGAACAAAAGCTACACAGCAAAAGCAAGGCTTCATTTCACCAGGTGCTCTCCTGACAGTTTGAGGAAAGCTATTTAGGAAAGAAAGAAAAAAAACACACAAGAAAAAAAACCTTTTCTTCTAACATCACTGCTCTGACAACCACAAAGGCTGCCTGACAATCTTGATAGCTCTATTTATGATGTTACATTATCCTGCAACTGTGAGGAATGCTGTTTCTACTAACCAGGCTTAGGTCTAAATAGAGCTGTGAGGCAAACTCCCTTTCGCTCTCTCCAACCATGCAACCTCCTGGAGAGCCAACAAAAAGGGAAGCAGGAGCTAGCCAAGGGTTGCAGAGATGGAAGTAGTCAGTGTCCCACTTCTTCTCCCTCCTGGACATCAGGGTGTTAAGGAGCCTGAGAGCACAAAGTTTCCCTGATGGAGAAACCACCAACTCCCTCACCAAGCTGTGACCAACTGCAAAGTGTAAAATGCTAAAGACAGACCCTTAAGCAGCTTGTGTTCTTTTTATGAGACTTCAAGTAGTACAGCTGTTGGATGGCAGTGTCCAAGTGGGAGCATTTGGACCTTAAAAAAAAAAAAAGTAACTAAAAAAGGTGGCGGACATCTGATCTAACAAGAGAGAGTTGAAGAGTGTGGAGGCTGCCAGAAGCTGGCCAGCTATCTGTATCATCAAATTTGTTCTTGCTCTGCGCATAAAGTTTAGAAAGAGCTTCAGGATGTTTTAAGTGCTGTTATTCACACAACATATCCCTTAACCTCTCAAAGGAAGATACTTCTGCATGGAACAGCATGGCCTTCCCTAAGAGCAAACCAACAGTTTTTGATTCTTATGAAGGCCTATTCACAGATAAAATATTGACAAAGATCACAACTACTATCACAATTTTAAAGTGGAAAAAAATGAGGTAAAATAACTCTCTTATAGCAGAGGGGAATTAGAGACAGCTACTCTGTGTTCCTGCTAGATCATATTCCCAAATACACCACAGAAGAGAGAACTTTCTGTTAATCTCTAAGGCAAAATACAAGAGAAAAACCGAGTGAAAAGAATTAAGGTTTTAAACCTTAACTTTCAGGCCTTTAATTTTTTTTTTTCACTATGTCCTTAAATTGTCATTGAATCAGTTTGCTGGCTTTTTCAAGCCTGACTTCTTAATGAAGCAAGGCTTCTGTGATTGTGCTGTCTATTGCTGGCTAATAATTTCTGAATCTGCTAATTAATTTACACCAAATTCAGAAAAGTTTGGAAGTTTTAAAGGTAACTACATTCCTGCAGATTTCCTGGAGACTGGTGCCCAGATAGGCCTGAGAGATTCAAGTTAGCCCCATCACTTGAGGCAAGTGGGCATGGGGGAGTTGGCAGTTACAAACCTGGGCACGAACCAGCTGGCCCTTTGGTACCCACGGACTGGCCTGCAGCTCGCACCCCCCTCAACTTCCACAGGACACAGCACCCCTGCCACAAAAGCATCCAAAGGGGATCGTTATGTTCTTTAATCACCAGTATGTGTGAGTTCATATTTCTGTACATAGTGGATATAGAGTAGCAACAGTCTATTTAAAGGTGACCCAGATTTTTTATTCAGAATTGTTTTTTCATAGCATCCTGAAGTCCTTGCATAGCACTAAAAAATAAGGGCTGTTACCTGGGATTCTGGTTCAGTCCTTTTATTATCATAAAACAGCTAATTCATCAGATTAAAATAGCTAACCGATCAGACTACAAATTTCCAACAAAATTAAACTTTAAAGCTTTTAGTTTTTCATAGTTCCAAGTAAACTTACTACCATCATTTCACAAGCTCTTTTCAGTTACCTTCAAAACTGCCATGCTCTATGAGGGATTAGGTCTTCAGCATATCACCAAAAAAAAATTGCTCATAATTTGGCCTAGAGTTTCTTAAATTATACCCTCTTTTACAAATGACAAATTTTCCTATGCTCTATTGTCAGTTCCATAGACTGAATCAAATAAAGGCTATTGCTAACTTTGTAGAACAAAATTGAACTCCTTGTATCTTAAAAACTAAACCCCAGTGAGGCTGAAGAAGCTCAAAAGTTTGTAAGGAAACAAAAATACAAAATTTGGCCTAGAGTTTCTTAAATTATACCCTCTTTTACAAATGACAAATTTTCCTATGCTCTATTGTCAGTTCCATAGACTGAATCAAATAAAGGCTATTGCTAACTTTGTAGAACAAAATTGAACTCCTTGTATCTTAAAAACTAGCCCCCAGTGAGGCTGAAGAAGCTCAAAAGTTTGTAAGCAAACAAAAATACAAAATGCTAAATAAAGGGCAATGTAAAATAATACCCAGTCTCACTTAATGGTGAATTTTGTAACAAATATTCTGTATAGTTTCTCCTATAGCTCCGATCAGTTATTATCAAACTAGATTGTTCACAGCATGGCACTGAACTATTTTTAGTATTTCTGACTGTTTTCTAATAACTGTTAAAATTTGCTTATGGCCCTCAAATCCGCATACCTAAATAAATGGGATAACTTGCTGAGAAATGCCTAGATCTTAACATTAATATCTGTCATTCAGACATTTGTATTTATCCAGAAACAGCAACATCACAAACATCGATAAAAATACTACAAAAAGAGGAGGATGGCACAGTCTATATTAAGACCTCTTTTCCATTAGGATGGCACAGCACAATCTCTTGTCAAAGATGAGGTTATCTGAAAAACATTTTTCAGACTCACGCGCACAAGAGAAAAAGAAGCAGCTGGTGACTTTGTCCAGAAATAACAACTATTTCTCCAGGGTGTACTCCTTTGTGAAATCAAATTCTGACTTCCATTTTACCATTTCACTATAAATAAACATTAAGGATATGTAGATATCCAAAGGAGATGTAGACCCTCCTTCCAGTCTGTGACCCTCTTAGGCCATTAAGCCCGATTCAGACATGATCTTGGTATCTGAATGGGAAGGGCAAAGTTTTCACTTCAGAAGTGCTCCAGTTTTTCTCTCCTGCTTCCACTCCCCTTCTCCTTACCTTGTGACATGTTTTCCCCTGCTTTGCTCTGCAGGAAACCAGGTGTGTGACAGCCCCATTGCCCCTTTAGTGCTACCCAGCACAGCACCAGACTACTGGATCTCTAATAGGGGTTTCCACCGCATTAGTAGGAGCTGCCTGTCTAAACCCAGGATTGCATTTTCTCTCATCTCAAACTTTTTAGCTCAGAGCTGGATTACTCTGGGGGATTTTATGACTTTTACCATGTTTTCAGCATGTATTTGATCATCTGGCCAACTGAATTGCTGACTGTAAATAGCTGCCGTCACCAAACTGAGGAAATCTATGAACCAGTAGAATGAAAAAGTCTTGTTTTAGCCAGCAGCAGAAAGCAGCTCCCTCCCTCCTTCCCATAGCCCTCTGCACAATCTTGTTTGTCGCGAGTTCGTCAGGCGTTCAGACTAGAATCCTGGAATTGCAAGAACACAGTTAGAAGCTGGTGTGGAGGAGGTGTCCCCAATGATATTTACTTTGATTGTTTTCAACTCACACTGTCTTTTCAAAATGCAGAATCTTTTTCACCTTGAACTGTTTGCTTTCCTACCTATGGTCTAAATCTTAGTCTCTATATGGCCCAGAAGAATTGTTTGTAATATGAAAAATAGCAATTTATATGCAAATCTCCTTTTTTTCCATGTAAATTATGTGATAGCATTAGTGTATGAAGACAAAGAAGATTTTCATGAACAGAACAATATTCTATAGATATATGCAGATAAGACCTCCTTGGAAATTGTGTTTCCCCCCCCCTCCTTTCTATATTATTTATTTGTAAAAAATAAAGCCGAAATAGAAATTGGACCCACCCTTCCAATTGGAATAGCAACATCCAGAAATAGGACAAAGCTCAAAATTACAGACAACCTTAAAAGCATCTGGTAAGGAATGGCAATACACAACTTCCTTTTTGTTTTAATGGGAATCAAGAATTCAAATCTCCTAGGCAGCTTCACAAATTCCACCTTATACACAGATGTTCCTGGAACATAAAAACTACTGAAATGTAGGTTATTGGCTCAAGAGCTTCACAGTACATAAAAGCAGTTTTACAGGAATAGCTTCATAATCTTGCTCTTTGTATCACTAGTATATTTTTGTAATATTGTACTATTTTAAGCATTTTTATGAGATAAAATCCACAATTCTGTTATTTGGAATCACATGACTGCAGTAGAATGCAGTGTTGTCATTGCCCAGAATAATCTTTAATCAGTATTTCTGCGGAAATCATGTGAGATAGTTGATCTTTTAATCTCAAAAAGCCAACAAAACTTGCAGTCTAGTGTCAACACTTCATCATCCACACCAGAGATGTGTGCTGTGATGTTTTTCAATGCTCATACAATTAACCTATTTGCTGTTCCAACAGTTGTGTTCCTCTCTGTGTACTGACATTTTCTTTGTCAGTAGGTTGGTCTTCCAAAGGAAGCACCAGAAAAACCTAGTTGTTTAGTGACATTTAAAGCTATGCTAGACAAGGGCTAGAAAACTCACTACAGGAAACAATCCTCTATTGCCAAGGGAATTAACTGTATTATATAACAGGGTAGATTCTGCTCGTACTTACTTTGGATTAACACTAGGGTTGCTGAGATTAAAATATGGCCCCAAGGGTCATTTCCATTTCTCTTTCTCATGATCCGTTTTATCACAACATGGCTTTAAGGTTATGAATACAGAGAGTTATCCGAAAGAGACACTGCCACAGACAATGAAGAAGGTTCTTATTCAAACATGTGGGTCTTTGCAGACAAGGAGAAAATGACTGTCAAGTTATTTGCTTTACAATGTGCTCCATTGTCTCTCTGAAATAAAGACTCCACTTTTTCACACTCTAGCATCTGCAATTTAGCCATTACTGTATTGTACTTGTTGGAGTGGCAGTTTAAGAATCTAAATTTATTAATTATTTTTAATTGGGGGAAACAAACTTTTTGTCTCTTTTTCAGTTCCTTATTCCTTTTATCCCAACCAAATCATTCAATTGCGCTGTAACTGTAGCTTTTTGTTTCAGTCCCTTGAAATTACCCTATTCTGCAGCACACATGCGAGCAGGGTGATCTTGTCCTGCCATCTAGTGAGGCCTTGGGCGAATAACGGGCTTCTTACCAAACAGCTGGCAACATCTGAAAAGCTACTAACCAGCGTGATTTATTTAGAATGTTTATCTTCTATAGGTTTCTTTCTTCATAAAACCTACAGATAAAAGGTTCCATCATGTTGTAGATTAACATATCTTTTCGCTAACCCTACTATTGTAATTTACCATTTGATTTAAAGGAAGTTTAGCAGGTTTCATCTTCTGACAGGTAGTAATTTAAGTGTTACCGTCAATGTATTATAGCTAATGATTTGATCAGGCGAAGCATCTCTTTTCAATAGGTTCATTCCTGTGATGGGTACTTGTGGATAATTAAAGTGCCAATATGATGTTTCAATACTTCCTGGGTTACATTGCCATTAAGGAGAAAAGCTCTTTCTGTTCCAGCGGGCAAGCAGCACCAGTAGGGAACGGCTACACCCCAGCCCAGGCAGCGCCCTGGTAACACAGTCTGCTGGCGCGTTTGGACCAGCTGGCTACAGGCTTCATGCTACATGGTTTTGCTATAAATAACATGTGCTAATAAATATCTGTTAGTGCATTTATAGGTCAATCCATATCCTGCTGGAGCTAGTGAAAAGTCTTTCAATGGCCTTTATAATGTACTCTGGGCCCTTATGCTCTAAATAATTGCTAGTTGAAAATTAAAAGACATAAGGAAAAACGAGTAAGGTGGGGGGCTTCCAGTAAAAATTCAGCTTTTTCTAGTCAAACACTCCATCTAAATCAGCAGTTCCCAGATGCGCCTTTCCCCCAGCAGTAGTAGCATCAGCAGAGGTGCAGCAGTTCCCGACATCCCCCTGGGCAGCCCAGCACACCAGCAGCCTCCCAGCACTTGGAGCTCTTCACTTCAGATATGGGGTATTGCATGTCTTACCTTTAGCAGCTTTGGGAAACTTTCTAACAACATACGTCAGGAAAAAAAAAACATAACTTTTAACCTAATAAAAAATGAGCTGTCTGAAAAATTCTGTGCCATCTGCCAAACGCACAAGACACTCAGTGTGGACTGCGTAGAGCCATAAGAGCTGCTGAGCTGACAGAGCACACCCAGATACGGCACCAAGATGATCCTGGACCCCAGGGCAGTTACCCAGGGAGAAGCAGGCAGTGCCCAGGCCTCATTCTGATCTCTTGTAGTATAATATAAATCAGGATGTTTCAAGGAACATTCCACGTGCATATCAGACGAGTGTAGGTCACACTGAACACTTGCTGGCTTGTTCTCACCCAGTACTGAGACACTCCACAATACTGTACCCTCAGTATGTCTCCTAGCTGCACATCCTCCCAGGCAGCCAATTACATCATACCAAGTGAACGCTATCTGGGAATTCAAATACGCAATAATTGTATTGCAAACTCAGTGAAAATCCATGGAAATCTAAAGACTAGGCCCTCATCCCTTCAGCCCCTCAGCGCACTATAACTTCAGTGTCTCCCCATTCCTGGAAGGACAGTCTCGGTCACGGGCTATCGCAGCAACGTTGCTTCCCAAGGCCTTCTGTGATAGACTCCTAACTCCACCGCCCAGGAAAATTTGGCAGCACTGTAGGCATGCTGAACTGCTCTCCAATATTTGACCTACAAAATCAACGTGAATGATAGCAAGCAGACATAAAAAATCTCCTCTAGTTGACTGAGAGTGGGGAGAAGCACAAAAAGCACAAGTCTCCATACAAGAGCTACTTGCTAAGAGTAAGAAGTAACTGATGACTGCAGGGAATCCATCCTCTCTCACCACCTTTTTTTTTTTTTTTTTTTTTTCTGACAAGCCAAACCCCTATCTTTGCCAGTAGAGCCTTAAGAGTGAAAAACAAATCATAGCAAGCAGTAGAATAAGAACAAGAATAATTCACAAGTGAAAACACACACAGAGGGGTCAAGAGTTTTGAGCACTTGCAAACACCAATACAATCATGTATGCGGACGTTCACATTTCTTTAGTAAAAGAAAAGAAAAAACAAATCCTCTTGGACTTAGCCCCAAACATCAAGAAAAGTGAAGCAGAACTCAGTGGAAAATGGACTTTGCCATATAGGAAAATCACACAGTGGAGTCTTCTCCTAAAACACAATCTACCAAGCATGTGCAGGCTCAGGGAGCAATTAGATGATTTCCTTGACCATGTTAGTATTTAAATGAATTTTGAAAAGTGTTGTGAGCTTGTTGTGAGCTTACAACCTCAGGATGATGCCTCCTGAAATGAGTCGCGAATTCAAAGCAACTCAGGCAGCAATTCAAGCAGCAATTTCCAAGAACAGTTACAACAAAGAGCCCTGCAGAGTGACTCCACTCCATTCAAGGAAGGTGACAGGATTTCATCTAAACCTACCAGTAGATCAGTGGGGCAATTCCTCCACATTCGGATAAAACAATCAGAACCAGAGCCAGAACAGAACAGGCTCTGCTTCAGTACATTAGTTCAGAAGCCACTATTAATCTTTTTAATACTAATTGTGAATAAAGGAGAAAAGGGATAGTTTTAAAGTTTTAAAACAGCATTTCCCATATTTGCTACAAAGCAACACCTGTTTGAAGGAGAGATGTTATTTACTGAAAAACATTTAAAAAGAAAAAAGGAAAAATGGGATATCACGCCCTATTGATCTCACCACCGGCACGCTACTCCCCATACTGTATATTTTCCACTGATTGCATCGCTAGCTTTGTTTTGCTTTTAAACCCTTATGGTACACCATTAACTGTAGCTTTAGACATTTTCTTGGCCTAGACTCTGAGACTTCTGCAGGATCTGGGCAAAGCAGTAGAGCTCTTTACGATTTCATGACAGACCACAGAAAACACTGCACCCCTTCCCGCTGGTTCTGTTTACACATTCCTTGAGAAATGCAGAAGAGCTGGAGCGCGCTCCACCAGCAGCGCCTCGCCGAGGTGCTGCCCGCAGAGGCCACTGGCCCCGAGGGCCGGCTCCGAACTGGTCTCTCCCAGCAGCGAGAGCTCAGCAGGGCTGCAGCGCTGACGGCACGGGGCGGGATGGCAAAACAGGCGTTGTGCGAGTCCACGTATTGTGTTACACGCCAGCACGTAGCTGCCACTGGCAGCCCGACTCTTAGACTGGAACAGGGCTGCTTACAGCACGTCGCACAACTCGGAGCAGCTAACGAGGCAAAAACACCCCCTTCCCATTAGCAAAAAGAAACAACAAAATGCAGAGCAGAGGGAAAGCACTCAGAAGAGCTAGAGGAATGAGGAACGAGTCACTGCTGAAAACACTCCTGAGAGGGGCTGGTAGCTCTGCCGTGAGCAACTCAAACAGAACATGTTTGCCCTGTGCTCTTTTTCTCTACCAATGAGTGACAATTGCTAGAAGACCAGAGGACTTCCCTTGCTCAACATTCATGGTGACCAAGGCTTTCTATAAGGCCACTTCTAGTTGTGGCTGGTTTTAACCTAGCCGCTTGTCCTGGGAGCAGAGTCAGGAAAATGACAGCTAGGGACAGACAGCTAAGAAAAAAATGTGAAAAAAACATGATTAGAAATTAGCTGCTGGAACAGAGAGCTGCAGCAAGTCAAAACTAGATGCAAAGCACTTGCTGCTTGAGAAGCACCTGAAGGCTTGTCTCTGCCAGCAAGGGCTCCACTAGGCAGCCCTGCAACACAGAATTGCACCAGTACCTAAGGAAACCACGCAGGACCAAGGTGGCTTCCCATTTATTTGGCTTTTCAGTTTGGAAAAGCATGCATATAGGAGGCATGTTTTATTGCTAGGGCTGAAATCTGAGCAAGGACAAAATTCAAGTCTGCCTGCTCTGACAGCAGGCTTGTACGTCACATCATGCTCAGGCAAGCAATAAAACTCCTTAGAGATTTCCTGCTCCCATGCTCCTCTCTTAGGGTGTCTCGTGTTTGGGGAACACAAATTCTTCTCTTCAGAATCTTATTCTTGAAAGGGACCAAACTTTAAAAGCATGGAAAGAAAATAAACTCGCTTAGAAAAGTCTCACTTGTTGATTTAAAGCAGAATAATTATATTCATCGCTCTCAAGTCTCACTCTGGGATCAAACGACATCTTTCAGCTCCTCTTCTCCCGGCAACATATGGCAATGTCCTATATACTTAAGGTATGCAGGAAGTACTTTTAAATGAAAGATCTAATATATCACTATACATAATTAGAAAGGCAATCAGAAATGCATGAGCTTGGATAAATTGTCTTAAAATTAATATACTATTATCTTCACAGATGTTCTTCAGGAATATTTATCTCTTGGATGTTGCCATAAAAACTCTACTTTTTAACACAACAGTCTCACAAAAGTTCTAAGGGCTGCATTAAATATTGTCTAGAGATATACCAAAAACTCCCCAAAACAGTAACTAATCAGCTGCATGTACTCTATCCAGAGATGGATTCTTCCAAAAGGTCTGGTTTCATCTCTTGAAATTCAGTCTCTCAATAGTACGGAAGCCAGCATATAGTCTTATCTCTTTATGAATCCTTTCTTAAGGCAATTATTTAAAACACTCCCCTGAAGAGACAAAACTAGCTACAGAAAAACCTTGACAGAGACACACAAATATTCACAGGATACACATTACTGCTTGTTTTGCTGAGTTGTTCATTTTCTTTCTTTCATTATTCTTTTGTAGCTCAGCAAGACTGAGAGTTATGCTTTACTCTCTAGCTCAAACGTATAGTACATCTGATCTTGCGAATGTTAAGACAGATTTTGCAATCAAAATATAAAAGACTACCAGTAGCAGGAATGAGAGACAACTTTACAGAGAGGATACCTGAAACTAGAGGCTGGATGGAGAGGGTAGGTGTTTCCTGGACTCTTTCATTAACAATTTAAGGAAAAATTTCTTAGTGAGGATGACAGAGACCTGGACTAGGCTGCCCAGAGAAGCTGTGGAGTCTCCTTCTCTGGAGATTTTCCAAACCTGCCTGGCTGTGACCCTGTGCCACATGCTCTAGGTGTCCCTGCTGGAGTAGGAGGCTTGGACTAGATGATCTCTAAAGGTCCCTTCCAACCTTAGGGATTCTATGATTCTATGATAATGTTGGAATGAAGATAACACTTATATGACAATAGAAATCCTTATAAAATAATTCACTATAGAAAAATGCTTGTCTTGGGGGGGAAAAAAAAAACATTATTGTCAATGAAGTTTGGAGCATCTAGATTCATGCGAATACTTGCTGCACTGTATACTGTAATAACTGATATTATTCAGACTTGTAAACCAAGTATCTTATAAGATATCACCATAGTGAGGGGAAGGAGAAAGGAACTGACAACATTTCCAGTGAAATCTCCACATCTTCCATGAAGGAATGCAAGTTGGACAGAGCCTTATCCAATATTAAAGTCCACAAGAAGAAGGCAGAAAGCCTGTCTTCTTGGACTTGTCACTTCCCAGCTACAAGAAAGGAGGTAAAACCTCCTTTACTTTGACTGTCTTTGACCCACAGCCCAGACTATTTTCCAGGGAATTTCTCTTTACAATAGGAGAGAAGAATTCTTTCATCTCTTGACCCTTCTCCAATCTGTGTTTTCCCAGTATTTCCCCAGCTACCTTTTTTCTCTTTGTACATAACACGAAACCCAATCATAGGCACCTATGGAGTCTAAGGGAAAACTCTGCAGATATCCCAGCCCCCTGCTCACAAACAGCATGTGTCTGCTCATATTCTGACACAAATCCCAGCAACACTGAGACACCCCGTAACACTTCTATTTATAAGGTCCTTCCAAAATGGTCAGGGGGTTACACAACGTATGAGAAATCATCACTAAAAATAAAAGAAAGCATTACTGAAAAGAAAAAATTCTGATTAAAATAATCAGCACAATAGGATATGCATAGTCACCCAGAGATCAGGCTGACTTATTGGCATCCTAAGTGGAAGCAGAAGCTTAGTATACAATAGAAACAGTTTTTTCCTTTCTTGTATTTAGGCTCCATGTTGTCATTTAAAAAAAAAAAAAAAGAAAAAGAAAGAAAAAAAAAGAAAAAACACACCCACAAAGAACAAGCCCTGGGGAAAACTGTCAGCAGACTAAAAATGCTGAAACAATGGCACAAGTACCAATTTTGTAGAGAAACACTTATGCTGCTATAACAACATTGAGGTAATAAACTTCAGTTGTCTGAAATTGTTTCCTAGTTAAAACTGGTTAAACCAGTCTAGTTCAAAACTACAAATATAAATCATTGCATAGAGGGAAAAAATGCTTCAGGACAAATGTCACCAAAACAAAAGCCATACTGTAGCTTACAGAGGGCCAGAGTCTTTTATATTAAACAGTGCCTTATTTTAACAGAGACTAATTTACTTGTTCATAAAAATAGATATAACCCCACAATGGCAATTGCCAGGTACTTTCTCCAGAGAACTGAAGAAAATAAATGAACTTGAGCCCACTGCTTCCTCTCCAGTACTGTTGTAGGCAAAGAACATCACAAAAGGAGACAGACAGGAGAAATAAAAAGCAAAAATCAATGAAAATGTGTGGGACAGTATTAAAAGTCCAGGCGTGCCATCTGACTAACCCCAGACACACTAGCCACGCACTGCAGCCAAGCGCTATTGGCTTTGGGCTTGCTCTGAGGAACGAGGCCACCTAAACTACACCAAGAGCTCATGGCTTCCACTGGCTGCTTAACTCTGAGAAATAAAAGACCCTGAATGTGTTTGCATGTGAGGTTCTGTTCTGTTCTTTTCTCTAAGACACCAGGCTTGCAATATAAAATGATTTATGAAAGCTGCACCTAAAACCAAGGATTGTCTCTGGAGTACAGAAGGCAGCTCCTCTGGAGCTCTCCCAGGCACCCGCCGCGGTGCCCCATCTCTCAGAAAGTCCCTGGAACCGGGATGTGCCGGCCGGACTAGCGTGTCCGCTGCCTCCAGCTGCAGGGCAGCTCTCCAGAAGTGAACAGCATCTACCCGGCAGGGAGCACAGCTAAAATAGCTGTCCTATGCTCCTATGCTCCACAGATCTTCCGAATACATTTAATGCTTCTCTTACCATGCCAGGCTTTCAAGCTCTCTCACACAACAGACAGCAAAAGCAGGAGAAAGGTAAAACTTCTCTTCCAGAAATCACAAAGCCCAGTTACCTGCTTGTGGAGGCAGGAGGGATGAACACAGCCCTACTCCCTTGGCCTGCAATCAGGTACAGTAAAGCAGCAGCAAGAACTGGCTACAGAAGATGCTAAACACCCCACCGAATGGAAACACCACCCAGAAAAGCAAGGAAGAAAGATCACAAAATCCCCACAAATCACAAAATAGGTATGAGAGATTATTCTGAATCTGGTGTTTGTAATAAGACATATATATCTATCCATTTCAACTACTTCAACTACAACTACAAACCCAAAGTCCAACTAAAACCCAGTTTTGTTTACAAGCTAGTTTTGCAGAGAAAATAAAATGGTGTCAATCTTCTAAACCATGAAAGAAAGATTTTTCAGATTAAAAAAACTCCCTGAAGAGGAGAAAGAAAAGAAAAAAAAAAAAACACACTCTTATTCTAGAAAATGCCTTTCAATTCAACTTCAAAATGGCTCCTTTGCTTCCATAATTATTTTTAGTCTTCCAAAGATGGACACATAAAGAGCAGAGCGGAATGGACCTAATTAGTGTGATACAGCAGCCCAGTTATTAAAGGACCCAACAGTTGACCTGTGCTGTGTGTGACTTATTTCTTGACAGGTTCAGATTAACTACAGCACACAGCACTTTGCCTGCAATCTCATGCATACATTTTAGACCCCTGCAATCCATGTCTGAAGCTCTGGACGAATACATGAGGCAACACATCCAGCAGATACGCACTGTCACTCATCTACAAGAAAACAAATTCACTTTCAAACAGGGATTTTTTTTTTCTGCACGCATAAGTCATTTTGCAGTTACACACACCAAAGAAAGCACCAGAGTTTCAGCCTGCCTTGACAGATCACACAGGAACGCAGTTCACAGCATCCTCTGGAGCTCGTAAGCTTTTGATGGAACAAAGATTCAGCCTAGGGCTTGGGTAGAAGATACAAGCCAAGTCATGATTTTCCCTGTACTACAATAACAAAATCAAAGCTATGAGCTGAAGGTTAGAGCTTTAGAGGCTGTAAGAGAAGCACCTTCTCATGACCCTTACAGAAACTAGAAGTCAGGTGCATTAAAGCTTTCAAAAATCTTATTAGGTGTCTAGAGTCAAGCGATTTTCAAGCTTCCTTCTTAAACAGACCATAAGAGTGGGTCAGGATAAAGCACTTCTGTCCACTTGTGGAGAACAGCTTGTATGCATAGATTTCCACAGGACTAGGTACCTAAGTTTATTTCTTTTAATATTCATAGAGATTAATCATTGTTTTGATCTTCATGTGAATGAGTACATGAACTAGAAAAACTAGCTGACCCAACCCTTTTGGTAGCCCTTAGGAAAATCGTATCAGTAAGAGTAAGGAACAGTTTCATTTTAACAGTAAGGAGAAATTTTAATTTCAGCAGGGAAAGAAAAAAATAATAATAATAATCTTTCCACACATTAGCAAATGTTCTCGAAAAAACCATTTTTTCCTTCCTTCCGCAATTTTCCCACTAGACAACCAAATCTTTTTTAGCAATTACTCTGCTTTGGTGTATCAGCAGGCACACCTTTCCTCCTTTTTTAAGGACTCATTAGCAAAATGCATTCCTACACAACAGATCGACCCCCTGGCCAAGCAGCCAAAACGTAAATGCTAAGGTTGGTCATATTTACATGTCACCACTTATGCTAATAGAAATCCCAGTACTGTAGTTCTTTAAGGAAAGTTATCAATCATCGTGAATATGATTAAGCAATAAAGGAGCAAACAGCTCACAAGGTGATCTCCCCCATTTCCCAGCCAGGTCATGCTATACTGTGTTGCATCTGCTTGGAGAAGTGCTCCACATTGACTATCCCTTCCCCCACCTGCGTGTACAAAGAAGTGAAAATAAATTGCACCATTTTATCATTATTCTTGATAGCAGAGACATGCACCTCCAACAGGCTGCAGTTCCCTGACAGTGTGCTTTCCCAGATGTAGTCCAGATGCCTCCTAAATGCATATGGCAGGAAATTCTTTGCAATCTTTTCTGTTTCCCGTATATTATTGGTTTATAATTGCTGCTATCCATCATAATTTTTTTAAGCTACTGACTACTGCCCTGTTTTGCAGGTGTGTAGATGAAACACAGGCATAGCAAACGAGCTGATCTTACATCTATCTTGGCAGGGAGTGGTACAGCTAGTCTTTAATGTTAGTTTAAAGGAAGTCTTACTGGCAAAATTCAACAGAAAGAAGCAGCTGGTCATCGCATTACACAGATCCAAGAATATACATAGATCCTAACAGACAATTAGGCCATTTTCATGATAATTTGGTTAATTTAAGGGAACCCAAAGCTCAAGCACAGTGCTTGATAGAGAGCAAGGGTGCAGCAGAATGCTAGTCCCTTTCAGAGACAGTGCTCTAGGTCTAAGAAACCTGGGGTACCTATGGGCACTGCAATGCAAAGACTTCAATCTCACTCCCAGCAACAGCATTCTCATGTCTACACAGCACTATACTCTGATTAACTAGCATGCCTCTGGTGCAGGCTTAAGGATCCTCAGCAGATAAAGAAAAATTTATTATATCTGCCCTTAGAGTAACACGCTGAGTTGTTAATGGCAGCAGCAGGGAGTGGGAGAAAAAAGGATAGAGCTAGGGGACAGTTCTGAATTTAGTCTTGAAGAGTAAGGCTAAATACCACTGGAGATGTGAGAAGCAGAGGTAAAGATTACTGATGAGCCTACCAAAGCCTCTGAGGGAAAGGGATCTCTGTGGAGTTTGCAGCAGAGTGCTATAAGCAGTGCCCTAATTTATCTAGTGCCCACTGGTTTCTCAGGAAGCAGTCTGACCCTGTGGTTGGGTTCATATCTAGCCCCTGTCTTGTCCTGTAGAGCACAGTGGAGTCTTCCAGCGCATGGGGCAATCAGCCTCAGCCCGGGATTTCTGCAGAACTTTGCATTCAAGTACCAGCCTCAGTGCATTCTGTGTGCTGGGGACCAGGGAACAGTTCCTCAGACAACAACTGTACTGCAATCTTCTCTGGAAGACTACACTGAGCGAAGCACCTTCAAAAGCATTCTCAGTCAGCAGATTGGGTAAAAACTGAATGAGGATCTGGCACTGTTGTTAACCCCACCAGAATCTTTAATCTTTCATGACCACAGAGCTACATGGGATTAGTGAAAATGTGTAAATTATTGCTCAGAGAAAACTCTAAGTTTTTGGGTTCCAATTGCTCCATCAGATCAGTGGACTAGTTGATTATTTTTTCTAATTTATTTCAGCTAATTTACAGATACTTTGCAAAAGCTACAGAATACAATACAGGTGACAATATCATTTTTTTTAAGCTGGAGAGAAACCTTAGAGTTTATTGAAATAAAGGCCTGTACTTCTTGCATTGGTGCAGACCTAGTATTAAGAACTGTACCAAACCAAGCCAGCTTCATTAACGTATCTCACCAAGCCTATAGCACTTCCATGATTCAATCCTGCATCCCCCTGGAGTACAGTTTGTCCACCATGTTTTTTTCAGAAGCAGGATCACACATTTCCTGATTGCCCCCTTCACTTCCTAGGTGAAGTGATCAAAGCCTACTTAACACACTGACAGGGAGCACAGTTTAATAAAAGTGTGTGAAGTTTCACTAGTGCCTCTTTTTGGCATGGATTCAAGATTTAAAGACCATACATTTATAAAAATTAAAGTAGACCAAAATATCATCCCACCAAATTGAAAAACAATACCAGAAAGTTTCAAAGACTCTTTAATGCAGGCACCTGATAACTTACTCTGTCTCCAAGCAGTGGGTATGTGAATATGTATACTCACATGCAGGTGAAGAAAAAGCAGCTCTGTTTCACAAAGCTCCTGTCAGATTGCACAGATAAGATATTCAGGTAATAGGGATGAATAGAATTGTTAGGAATATATCTCAAAAGCAGTTCTCTTGGAAGACATTTCCCATAGTAGGGCCTGAATTTAGCACTGCTTTAATGCTCAAAGTTTGCTTTCAAAATTTAACAACCTTCAGATCTCCACTACCTACCCAGAGAATCCTGCAGGACATAGGCCTGTCATACTCAGCTGCTCATGCTTTCAGTAATATTGATCAGTTTCAATATTCCAGTTTCAACTGGACTTGATGGATTCAGGACTAGAAAACAAGAACATTTACTCTAGTAAAATACATCACTTACAAATTACAAGGTGCGGATGGATTCAGGACTAGAAAACAAGAACTCTAGTAAAATGCATCACTTACAAATTACAAGGTGCATATAATAAAGGTGCATTGGTTGCAAATCTTAGAGTATTGTGAATTTATTGTGTTAAAATCAGTTTGCTCCATGATAACTTATTCCTTGAACCAAAAAGGAAGAGTGTTTTGCAATGAGTTATATCCTGCACCTGTTGTTCAGCACAAGGCAACAAACAGTCCCTCATCAGCATACGCACCCCTGCTGTTTTACACTTCACACAGGAGATACCGAATGCTCACAGTCCAAGACAAGGGTCTAGGTCAGTTCTCTCTTCCGGTGGTGAACTCTTACAGCACCACAAGAAAAAAAAAAACTAGTAAGAGCAAATGCAGTCTTGGCCTATAGTTGCATACAAACTGCCCTCACAAAAAGGAGTCCTGCTCCACAGTTGCTTCTTCCTCCCACTCACCATCCTACCTTTCATCCCAGCAAAAGCATTTACAAGAGCACCATGGCAAAATAGCCTTGGTAACAGATGCAGGACAAAAACTAGTCCATCAAGAAACAATGTGTGGTTTCTGCTAGCTGAGAATATATATGAAATAATAGTTGTAGCTTTCTCCTAGTCTACAAAGGTATATATAGCATACAACAGTTCTTAAAATCATTTGTCATGAGCTGAGGCTTTCAAGGGACAAGGAAGCAGACAAGGAACAGGAAAAGAACTGTGCTGAATTCTCACAGTGCATTAAAGTGGCACTGAGTGAGAGTTGTAAGGAATATGCATTGACACTTATACAAATTAATAGTGACAAAAGAGAGACTTGGCCTGAAAATCATCCTGGTCAAGCCCAGAAGAAAAGCCAATTCTTCTAGGAGAATATTTAAAGTTAGACCTGTCTGTCCTGTCACCCTGATTCCTTCGAGGCTTTTCATATAATCCATGACTGTGTTCCTCCTTTCGCTAATTAACTGGCACTGTTATCATGGAAAGGGCCAACTTGCTAATATTTGCCTGTCTAGTAACAAATGCCCTTGTCTTTTGATCCCCTTACTCTTCATGACACTCCCTGACCGCCCCCCACACTTTAGAGCACATCAGAACAGCTTATCAATACATTGAGTGCAGCTGGTTCAGCTGTTTGCCTGCCCCATCTCCCATCTATCAGCCCACACATTCTTTAATTCAGCTGTCCATTCTCTCATCATTCACCAGCCCATTTACACATTCTTCTGTCAGCTCTCACGTTCTCTATCTCTCTTCTCCTCACTTGCTATTCTGTATTCACCCTTCTCGTTTTTGCAGAGCTCTACTACCTGTCTCCTGCAGGGTCTACAACCCTGGCTCTCCCAGGGTATCACACAGAGTGTTATTGTATAATATCTTGCAGTCAAAATTACCATGAAACATTTCACAGTTAATCATACCTGCAAATCCAAGTATGTTTTATACATTCAGTGGTCCTAATTCTGATTTCATTCACATCACAGTAAATCAGAGCAATGCCAGTGGGAATATACAGGTGTAAAATTAGTTTAAGTAAGATGAGAAATAAGGGTTTTTTTTTCTTTTTTTTTTTCAAAAAAAAATACTAAGAATTTCAGCATTAAAGGGCTAAAAAGGAAGTTAGTTAAGCCAAAATACAGTGACCAAGCTTCTGTAGGGAATGAAAAACCCTGCAAAGCAGAGGTGTCAAAGAAATGCTTCCTGAGCTCATGGTATAGAATCCCAGAGACTGTAATAGAGTGTAATGGAGTTTTGTACTCTTTCTGAGTACAAAAGACATGAGAAAAATACAATCCATTCCAGACATCCCTCTCAACATCCTCATTCAAGCCCTTTAACTAACGGATGTAAGAGGCAGAAACAGGGCTGGCAACAAACAAATGCAAGAATCCACAGAAACAATGAATAAACATGGATCAGTTCAGTTATCCGCACAGGCCCTGCTTCCTGTTAGCAAGCAGGTAAGGCATGAAAAACTGAGGCAGATTCTCCCCAAAAACAAAGCAAAGAGAAGAGCTTCTGAAACTCATTTGATGTGCTAGGCACCTACAAGAGCTAAGAGACAACCTAAAGTTTTCATTTGGATCAAAGGAATCAGACCTAAAACAGAGAGGCCAATCTAAAAGTAATCAGTATAGACCTTGAATTCAGCTTTAACAATAAAAACAGCCAGGGAATTAAATTACTTTTTAAAAGAAATTACTTATTTAAAAAGGTGCAAAGAAAAGAGAGAGTCTTGTGTGTCATTCTCTCAGACACCTGGAGGTAGAAAGATTTCATGAAGGGAACAGCTAGACATGTAGCATGAAAGCAAGAAAAGAGCAGTCATTAGAAAATACAGTAGAAATCGATGACACTGAAGGCAAATGAAAGTCCAAGGAAGAGGACAATACAGTGCTCGCACCCACAGAGTGGCAACGACAGAGGAAGAGGACCGTGAGATCAAGAATATGACACAGGCTTAGTCTGACAAGTATTATTCAGTGATATTATGAGAGAAAGAGCTTGGGAATCCAGTCAGTTCCAATATCTCAATTGTAGAAAAGAATTCCCTCAGACTGCCAGGAAACAAAGATTCTTCAACAGAAGGTCAGGGGATTATTGGCCAGCCATGTAAGAAACAAGATCTAGAGACAATTTCAACACTACATAATCACTTGTCATCAGGTAAAGAACACAATATGAAAAATGGATATTGGAGAAGACACTCCAAACACAAACCACAACATCAGGCAGAGTTTCTGCCTACCCTGAAATCTCCTCCTCCTCCTCTTATTTTACTCATTTCAATAGCTTCCATGAATTTAACAGAATCTGGTGAGATGGATGAATGACATTAAACAGGCTCCATCACAAAGAACAGAAAATAAAAACTCTCACAATTTGAGGAAAATCAAGACCACAGACAGCCCTCAGGACCTGACAGAAAACATCCAAAGAGCAAGTCGGTATCACAGAGGAAGCAAAAGGAATGGTTTTGCTTCCACAAATAGCTACCACATCTTGCAAACTTGAAACACATTGAAGTGGAACCCAATGAAGGCTATTATAAGAGGGAGAGAAGAGGGCAGCAGAGGTTATTGGAACCAGGAATCTGAGTCTTAACTAAGGAACAGACTTGTTGAGGAAATGTTTTGTATGTAATGGAATGCAGGTTTAAAGATCAGGGAAGAAGTTCAGGGCAAATGAGTTCAAAGAGACTCATTGACTCTGCCATTCAGTCTTGACCTCTGAAATCCTTGCAGTTTGTGATGAAAGCAGTGACACAAGCTTGCCAGAGCCCTGTTAATTTACTAACTAGCTAAGGCCAAAATCATAATGGCAGCTACAGAAATAACATTCAGAACATATTGTCACTTACCAGATGAAGCTACAGTCAAGGAAAAATATTTTTGAGGCTTATTTTCTCCCTTTCAGATTACTGTAGAATTATGATGATGTGTTAATGGATTAAAAGTACCTTTGGCAAGTTGGTACAAGGCTCAACTTTCACTGATAATGAGAAGGTTGAATGAACCCATAATGATGCTGTAGATTCAGTTCCGGGTGGCTGAGTTTCTTTTGCCTCTCTGGAGCCTTCATATGGTTTTGATCTTGTTGCTTTCACAAGGTGAGTCTACCAATAGCTGCAGGAGCAGGGGGAAAAGGGGTTATTTGCGTTTCAGGAGCCCACACTTGCCTAATACAGTGCAACATCTGAACAAGAGAAATGACTGACTGACTTACAAATTAAAAATAATCATTTTTGGGAGGGCAGAGGGGAAGCACAAACCCTAAACAACAATGGATATTTTTTGTTCAGTGAGCACAAGCACTTAAGATTGCCTAAGTAATGCTAGGTAAAAATAATACAAATATTATAATTGTATCATTTGCAACTAACCTTAATTATGAAATACTTAAATTCACAATTTTCTATTGAATGATCAGAAATAAAATGCAAATACAGAGTATTGCAAAGACAGCAATGGACAAGACTAGAGTTATGGAAAGATTTCTAAAGGAAGATCAAAGTAACTGGAGCAGTTCACACCCTTTCCCCCAGCACAGTTGCTTTGCAACACACTGCCAGGCAAAGCAGTGCCAGGTCCCCTGGGGCAAGGCTCATTTCTAAGGACCCTACCAGTTTGGTCACCACATGTGCATCACAAGAGCCCCTTAGCCAAGACAGCCTTGTGAACCTCCAAAAGAGTCACAACATGGAGCTAGGAACTTAAACAGAGCTTAGACATTGATCTCCTTGCACAAATACATGGTGGGGGATGGTTTAAAAACTTTTTGTTTACACTGAGGCTGACCTGGATACACTGAATTTTGTTTGTCTAAGAAATTAAGCATCCTAGCTTACGTTCTGATAGAATTTATTTATTAGCTTTAAACCTCTGTTTTTTGGGGGAGGCAAGAGGAGATCATGAAAGAAGGTGCAGGCTTCTCTCAAAGCTCTTCTCAACCAGGGGTTGTCACATCGCTTTACAAGAGTAACAGATGTCTGCGCAGTGTCTACCCTCAATTACAAGGCCATTATGCTTCAAGTCATTCACCAGCCTTTAACTAGTACAGGAAGGAATGACTCTCCCTCAATAAGATTATCTGGTTACTTGTTACTTGTCCAGTGAAGTTTCTCTAGCTACTATAGCTACAGACACAGGCATCAGGTTAGACAGATCAGCAATGCAATCAGAGACATTTTTAATTATGTTATGTGCTACAGTTATGCCCAATATCATTTTGGGCAAACCCATTCCATAAGGTCTACAGCATTTCATTTTTGCACATATTTTATAATTGATGTCTTGTTTTAAAAGTTCCTTTGTGCTGTATTTCATGGCAGAGGTGAAAGGGGGGAGGCTTTCCCAAAATTATATTGGAAAACCAATACCTGTTTCAGATTTCTATTACTTCATGTGACACATGAAATAACAGAGATGAAAGGACGCCTTGGAAATATTGATTAATGAGAAGAACATGAAATGTAGTTAATCTTTGGAAATGCCTTAAAGCAGCAATTCTATACATCTCCACACGCTCTTTCCTCATCATACATAAAGGTTTTATACAGGATTTTACACTGCAGCCTGTGAACACTTAAAATATGTCATTTTCTACAGCATTTTTTCTAAGCTACACCTCACCTCACTTTATTTATAGATTGAAACCTTAGACATGTAAGACATTTAGAAACAGAGTTTGGCCAGTGCTTCTGAAGAGAATTCAGCAGCAATCATTGCATCATTTGCCACAGGGATACAGCGAGGGCACTGCAGGGCTTTGCTAACACAACCAGTGTCAAGAGACCTGCTTACTTGCTTTGGGACATGCAGCAAATGCAAAGAAATAAACCCAAACATACTCAGAGGCTGGTGTTTCAATCCCTGTCTTTCCCCTTATCCTAACTGAGCGCTGCCCGCCAAATTCTGGCAGTGAGGCAAATTCTGCCAAATGAGGCAGTGACAAAGAGGGCTTCAAAGTGGTTCTGGAGATAACTCTCAAGCAGTCAATACTATCTGCCTGCAGTCCTACCCAGCAACGTAAGCAGAGCCTGAAATCATCCTGGGAAAGAGACATGCTTAAGGAAAAGGGAGGAGGGAAAAAAAATAAGTAAAAGAGTGAAGTAAATAAGTAAAAGTGTGAGAGAAAATGAGAGGAAATGAAAATGCAACGGTGTGTTCTGAGGCTTACATCTTCTTGGGATGGTCAGAGGAATTTGGCTTTCTAAATGCTGTCAATACAGCATTTAAAAGTACTAAGCTATTCACAAATAGTTTAATTCACAAATAATCCAAAACAGTCAGGCTGGGGGTCCTAAATTTAAACCTAAAGACATACACACTCTCTTTACAGTATTTCTCAGAAGTCTCTTCAGTGGCAGCTATTGATTTCTTGGAATCTTCCTCTAATCTCAAAACCCAATTTTTGTTCTTCAGAGAATCAATGGTACCCTGTGAAAGTCAAACCTCTCAAAAGTGCCAAAACATCCTGAGCAGCCAAAATCTTCACTTGCTTTCCACACTCCAGGACCAAGTACATCAATATTACATTTCTCATAACACAGGACATAACCTGTAATGGCTATCAGCATGGCAAACAAAACATGGGGAGACATTTAACAAGAAAGACTTCTGAAAAAGAAACAAACTTTCAATAGCTTATCTCACACAGCTGGCAGAGGCTTTTAATAGAATAGGTCAAATTTTCTCTCCAAGATGGCTAACTCCTCAGGGGAATTAGCAAAATTATTAGCCAAATGTTTGAGAAGAACAAATAGTTTCCTACTCTATTGTTTTAAATTTCTAATTGACTTCCAGAATGCATCCCATAGTATGATTTTTCTGTTAGGTTAGTTTAAAAAAAAAAAAAGTGTTTCACCTCTGCTATCCACCTCTCATTTCTGAGAGCACTATGTTTCTGCCCTGAACAGCCACAATTAAAAATAAATCTTCCATGTCTGCACACCCTTTCTGTAACACCCAGTCTTTGCTCTACTAGCTGAGAATGTTCAGCCAAAATTACAAAAAACACCAAACATCCAGACAATGGCAGAGAACTGTCACCATGTGGGTACAGACCAACTCCAGCTGTTCTCTCCAAACGTTTCTTTGTTTGTTTGATCTGTTGTGAAATTTGCATCTTCGAGACTTTTCAGACTTGGGGACTGTGTGTTAGTTGTGTTGAATTTCCAGCTGCAACAGCAAAATCCAGAGTTGCTGCATGTCAAGTTTTAAACATCCAGAATAGAACAGTTACAATACACCCCTTATGCTGAGAATCAAAACATAAATAAGGAAATTAAAAAGCCCACCTTTAAAATAAAAATAGCAGTCACCACCATAGAGACCGTATAAGGAAAAATGAGAACTATATTCCAGAAAAACTGCAGTCTTGTAACCAGACAAGTAAAACCCTCTCTTTTCTCAGTGGGATATTAAATTTTATAGCTGTACCTCTTATTTTTAGATAGCTCTTTCAGTGCATAGCTTATGGCTTCCTTACTTGCTTTTGTATGTAATATGTTTTGATTATTTTTTTTT
>NW_010584762.1:57711-87782 GCF_000705375.1 Tinamus guttatus | reverse complement strand
CAAAGGGTAGACAGATTTCTTGGTGCTGCACAGGTAGCTACAAGCTCCTAGGATTGCTGGCTGCATTTGGAGGCTCTCCAATGAATTCAAAGGAAGAGCTTGACAGGTCCTCTAGAGATCTCCATTTGCATGGAACCAAATCACAGGGAAGTAAAGATGTGTTTAAAATGGTTGTCACTGGTAGAGAGTGCGACTTCCAGAACTGTAGAGCCTCGAAAGGATTTATGAATGAGGGAGGTAACTGGGAGTGAGTGACTCTGTGGGATACGAGCAGGACATGAACAAAAAAGCGAGGGGAGTCAAGGCAGGGAGAGCCTCTTCCCACAAAGCCCATCCCTGTTCCTCTTGCTGCAGAGGAGGAATCAGCGGTGGAGATGGAGCCGTGCTCCCCGGTGGCCTTCCTGGGCTCACACGGACCGGCAGAGGATCCAGCACAATTAGCAGCCCCCGACTCACGCGACTTGTAGCTCTCCCTCTGAGAGAGCCAGCCAAATATTTTTAGCCCGAGAGATTTTGCTCGGGAAACAATTCTAGCCAGCCTACAGGTCTGAAGAGGAAATGAGAACATTATTATTCCTTTCAGGAGAAGTCCAAGCACATTTCCTGGGTGGAAGGCTAGCCATGGAAAATATCAAGTAACTTTCCTACCTTCCAGGAGCATGTTGGAACATTCGGAGATGGAAAAATATTAAAATGACAGCAAAGCTATCAGCATTAGGCAAAGGTTGTCACATGGGTTAGATTAACAGGCCAAAAAAAAAAAAGAGATTTTTCAGTGAGAAAGGTAAAAAGCTCATTTGGGAACCTCCTTATGATGTGTCCCTTCTACACAAGAACTATGAAGTCTTAAAAACAGGAGATAGCATCACCCTAACAACCCTTGCCCACAGCACGGTGGGAAGTGAATGCGTGAGCAGCAGGATGCTTGCAGTCCTGTGCACTAATGGGTTGTGGTTTTCTGCTTTTGCCTGAAAACGAGGAGCCAAGAAAATCCAGGATATTGACGCCCATCATTTCTCTGTCCGAAGACCCTGGGCTTGGCAGGGGATTAGCCCTGCTGTTGTGTGGATGCAATCAGCTCTTACACGCTTGTCACAGTCGTATGTGCTCAAGGCAATGAGCTGTGCCCCTTGCCTACTCGCTTTGGCTGTAATCAAACAGGCCCTGCGGTTTGGCCAAGAACCTAGTCTGTCACATGCAGCATCCACAGTCGATCTTTGCTATCTCCAGATCCATTTGGGAAGCGGTGGCCAGACTCCTGCATGCAGGACAGTTGCCATTGTGGGAAATGGGTCCAAAAGCAGCATCTGGGAGGACTTGGATCCAGCTCTGCGTCGTCCCCTGTGTCCTGTGCAACACTGTGGGTATCCCTTGGGCCTAGGGATAGAGAGTGAGGGTTACCAGCTTCTTTCAGGTCATTTTACTTAGTCTGGGATAGACATGTGGTTGCCTGTAACACTTGTTTTTAGATGGAGAAAAGCTGTGAATACACAGGACCCACTACTGTGTATTGCTTACCAAACTAAAGAGAAGTCTGGGGTAGTGACCTGACCCTCAGCACTGTGGCAGCTTCTTTTGTAAACAAATGCAGTGATCTCCATGCCCTCTGCTCATAGCATTAGCAATTATTCCTCTTCACTGGAACCCAATGGGGCAGTTAATGGCAGTACTTGGTATGCGTAGTCTGTCAGTGTGTGCTCATAACCTGTGAATGTCACATGGTGTTTCCTCACATTCTGATGTCACATAAACACTTCTAGATATATTTATGCACATGGTATATGGCTTGATGTTTTATACTTGGTTATATCTATTTACATGCATTTTAGATGGTAAGTCCTGTTTGAAAATGTGAGGGAAAAATGATTTTAAAGTGATGATTATTCCAAATTTTAGGATGGATTTTATGCTTTGAGCTGCTCAGTAATTGTGAGCCTATCTCCTGTGAGCGATTACTTGTTTTAATTCTAAAGCTATCAAAATTCTGTGCAGGTACCTCAAGGCCCAGTTCCCTATTCTTATTTTATGAAAATCCCCTACTGTGTGCATCATTTTTCTTGCATAAGGAATGCAGTTTTATACTGCATAGCATATGTTCTGCTTGCAGGGAGCTGGCATAAAAAGAGATGAGTTCTGATTATTCTAGGCTAATTTGAGGACCTATTTAAAGGGAGAGAGAGACCCATAATCTTGAAAGCGCCACATGCAGGCACCAAACTGCTCTCCAGAAAGCCTGAGCTGTTCATTAGGCACCGCTCGGATCCTGCCTAAGCCAGAACTGCAGCCCCTCAGGTTTTCAGATGTTACTCACGTATCGAGGTGTTTCTAGTTACCGGGCTCAGGTTAAGCCTGGGTTTTAGAAAGCATTGAGCATCCCCTGCTGGAAACCAGGCCCTTTTCAGGAGCCCTCAGTGCTCGAAGCTGAAGCAAATTGAGATTAGCAGCCACTAATCTTTCTTGGCCAAATCTGGCCAAAGACTTGAATTTTAAGGTATAAATTGTTCAGATTTCTTTGGTCTTACACACTGTGCAGATATCCTGAGCTGCCTGAGATGCTGCCTTATTGTGAAGGGAGAGCGATTTTAGCTTGTGGACTGTGAGATTGCATATATATGTGCATATGTGTATATATATATATATGCACACTTATACAGATGTGTGTGTATGTGTCTGTGTATGCCAAGATAAACTTCCAGCATGCTGCAGAGCCACTTGTCTCCTTGCCCCCATCTAGGCTGGCTGGTGTGATATGGGAGGGCTGCTTTTGACAGGATTTGGGGTATTTTCCGTGTGCTTAGGACAAGGCTCCCGTGCAGGCACCTCAGCAGCAACACGGCTCATGCAGGGACGGTGCTACACGGGCATTAGCAGGTTAGATGGCGCCTTGCTAATCGAACACCCCTTGGTGCCGCCGTTACTGCTGAGCTCCTGAGCAGCGAGCACGTTTCAGCCATCAGCTGTTTCCTTCGTGCTCCTGCTCCGTTTCTGTCACGCGCCATGGAGGGCAGCAGGCCTGAGCAGCCACTGCTCCCCACAGCGCGTTCCGGGTGCGCTCGGTTAGTCACGAGCGCGATGTGAGGCTGCACGCGGCGCGTGGGCGTTTCATGTTTCCTCACACCTGGCTGTTCATGAGGCTACTCTGCTTCCTTGTATCCGTCCTCGCAGCCCGTTCCGTGCCCCTCTGCCTGCTGCAGGGATCCCCTTTCCCTCCGATCACTGGATCCTCCCCGCTTGGATCCAGCAGCCCTAAAGTAGGAGATGTGGCAGGGGGCTAGGAGCAGACCTTCCTTGTAGGTTTGGGAATGGGTGCAAGGCCAAGGGAAGGGGCAAAGGGTCCTTTCTTCAGAGATGATCTTAGCCATTTTACTGTATAAATAAAGGGGTTTCCTCCACAAGTTCAGGTGGACTCTGAGGAACTAGGCCTCCAGATTGGCATCCCAAAGAGGGAAGAACAGTCATTTTGCTTATGGGATAATAGGGAAGAGAAAATGGTGTCTGCTCTATTAGTGAGACTGGACTGAAGGAGACCTGCCCCATGGTGACACCTGATCCGGGAGGATGGTGATGACACCAGCACGTTCTCCAGTTAGCATGTGCCAAAGGCATGTCATAAAACTATATTCTAGCACAAGTGGGATAAAAAATATATATATACTAGAGGCCTCTGTTTTCTCCAATTATCAGAACATTTTCAATTTGTGCTGTAAAATCTTGCCTGTCAAATCCTTCCATTAGAGGAGAGAAGTGTTTCCTTGCATGGCTGAGCACTGCAGATGCAATTTCTTCCAATCCATATGCAATCAGGAATGGCAGATTAATGCCTGCAGGACACTGGTGCCAGTGGGGAACAGCGAGCAGGAGCCAGGTAAGCAGCATGGCACATCCCACGGCCTTCCAGTCGAAGCAAAGCAGCTCAAGGAAAATGCATGTGGGTACAGCAATGATCTTGAGTCTTCTGCTGAGCCACAGGCAGGAGGACTTGCCAAGCAAGGAGGATCCATATACTTAGATGTGTATGTGTGTAAATATATATTTACATATTTATTATATATATACATACTTATATATATAAAAATTTAGCATTTTAAATGTCTGAAGGCCAGGATTTTGAGAAGAGTGAAAGTGAGGAAACTAAAATGGAACATAAGGAGAAAACATACTTCTGCCTCTTCATTGAAATAGGATGGCCATAAAGATTTTAATCATCAAGATTTTAATTTGATCCCAATAAGGGATCAAATCTATTCAATCCCTTCAGATGTACAGAGGCAAGATAATCAGAAGTGCATATTAACAAGAGAAAGGACCAATTTAGCAAAAATCCTTTTCCTCTCTGTGTTTTTTAATCCAGTTAAATATTCTTTTCCACCTCTTTAAGCTATGGAGACATATTCAGACAACAATTAGGCTCCCTCACGTTGTAACAAAATATGAAACATAAGTCAACAGAAGAACTGAAGCAAGAACTCAGGACATGACAGTAAAAGATAGCAGCAATAGGAATAATTACAGCTGGTCCTAGCTATGCTTTTGCTTGGTCATTTTTTATAGGATGAATAAATCCATAATGCTAGTCATGGCTCTCTTTTCTGTGTGCTCTATACTTTTTGACTAAAGGCATCCTTATCTTGGGAGAGATTCTTCAACACAACCCAGCTTCGCCAGTATGCTGGGTGCCAATGTGACAGTCTTGCCTTTGGACATGTGTTTGAGAGGCTGGAGCCTGGTATTTGTTTCCTGCCAATAGTATTTAGATTGAGAGACTTGGTGTTTTTGCACAGGCATTGGAGTTTCCCCAGGGGAGATGACAAATGCGTGTCTGCAGTTAGTCATAGAAAGCATTCAAACACTTGCCATTAATGTATTTCAAGGAGGACAAACTGTTGAGATTCGCATAAATATTTGGTTTTAACAGAGTAGTAACGAGACCCTTCTGCTTTTTATCCTTGTAGCCCCTGGGAAAGCAGGAGAGGGGACTTGGCAAGCAGCATCCCACGGGCAGGGCTTTGCGGATGCCGTTCTCGGCTGACGGCAGCTTTCACCACATGTGCTCTTTACTCATGGTATATTTGTCCCTTCTCCAGTGATCCCACGCTGCAGTTGCGTGCGCACACAAATATCTTATGTCACTGGGCCACGCACATGCAGGAAGCTCTAGAATTTCAAGTAGGCACAGGATAAAGCTCCAGGATCCTCCTGAGGGGTTTGTTTTTCTTTTCTTCCTGTTTTTAATGGAGCCATTCTGCAAGACTTTTGCATTTTGTTCACATGTTTTCTGTTGCAATGCTGCTTGGTATGCAGTCCATGCAACCTGCCGACACACAGCGAACACGCTGGCAGTTAAATTGGGGTATTGTTGTGAGGCTGCTCAGTGGTGTCAGCTGCCAAAACTGCCACATTTGTGTTCAGTTATTTTTCCTAGTGAATTGGTTTGGCTATGACTCAAGGTGAATAAAATGTTACCTAATTCCATGTCTTATGAACTCTGACTTGCAAAAGTCGCTTTAATGTAAAAATGTTCTGCTGTTTGTATCAAATGACTTCAAGTCTTCTACAGGTACAGACGAGAAAAACAAACAAAAAGAAAACAAAAAACATAAGCACAAGCTTCCATAGCAGTCGCGCAGGATACCGTGAACGTCCAGGCAGTGGAAAGCTGCAGCCTGAGGGTGCATCTCCACTGCAAGGCAGCTTTGGGAGCCAGTGGCAAATACCCCCAGACTAGCACATCCCTGCGCTAGGCTGGCAGATCCTGCGGGAAGGAGCACATTTCCAAGAGGTCCCCACAGATCCACTGAGGCTTGCATGTTGGATGTCATGTTTAGTTGCAGGAGAAGATGCTGGCAAGCCAGCAAACGGCTCCTTGTTGGTTTTTTCATGGTACAAAACTCCTGGCTCCTACCCTTCCACTCCACCAATTTACAGGAGGAAAAGACACCAGGAACATCAGGTATGTGATTCTTAGAAAAGTCCACTTTCCCATTAGTCTTCTGGTACAACAAAAGGTTTGTACCCGCTCCTGGTCTGCTTCCAGCGGGCTGGAGAATGTGAGATCAAAAGAGCAGATGTCTTCAGTTGCAGCCTGTGTAAGCTAATTGCTGAGCTGGCAAGCTTCCCCTGCCCATTTGAACCTGCCAATTGCAAGATCAGCAATGATATTACAATTACATGCAAGTTCTGTCACTTATCCAGCACCTGATCCACTTGCTGGAAAAATAGAAACATAAATTTGAAACTCAACATTGGAAGGTTGCTGCTATGAGCCTTGTTTTGAGTCCTTGGATAACTCCAAAGCTGGGTAGACTTTTTTATTACAGTTCTGGTATTTGCTGATTGCTCTTTATCCAGAGCACAGTGATTATAACCTGCACTGTTATTTATACCTAGATCCAGGGCTATTTCTCAGCCAGCTTTGCCTTCTCTTCTCATTCCCATGCTAGCAACACGTATGTCCTCAGCAATGTGGACCTCACTGGAATGGAGGAAGCCAATGCTCCTGTTGATGCAATCTGGATTCGCTGGGGTGAGGACAGATGTATTCTACCAGGAGATTTGCTAAGATTAATGGGGATGCTTCAAACCCCTACTGCAGCCAGACCCAGAGCTGGCAGCGAGGACAGGCAGCACAGCAGGACTTTCCCCTCTCTGCCCTTGCATTGCAGATATGCACCTAGTGGTTGCTTGTCCATCTCCAGAGATCTGGTTGCCATTTGTGTGAGCAAACTACTGTGATCAGGCACCATGCAGAATATTCTGCATTGCTTGGCTCAGTCGAGACAGGAATAACTTTCTCGATCAAGGTTATGATATATATGTATGATTTTGTGGAGGTCATGAACACTGTGTGCATTGTTGGTGGCCTGAAAACTCAGAGTAATTTGCTCGGGTCTGGGTATACTTTTGTTCTTGCCTTGGTGAGGAGGCAATAGTAAGCCAAGGTGAGCACTAGAAACCTTCTTCCTGTACCCATCCTAAGTGTACAAATGGCACGGAGCCCTCCGGAGAGGTCCCCTGGGCCACAATGGTCCCAGGGTCACCAGTAACAGGGCTGAGCATTACTCCCAAGGCTGCTGGTTCCCAGGCATCTTCATCTTGCTAAAAGAAACAGAATAGTTGCGTACTCAGGCAGATCTTATAACAAGTTCTACCTACCTTAGTAACGTGTTACATGTTGCTGAAGGTCAGAGAGGTAAGTGATTGCACGGTAAAATACTGGAACTGCTCTATACAAAGCAGTTTCTGAGGACTTCCAAGGAGGCTGTTCCTCAGAAGAGAGCAAAACCTGCATGGGAACGTGCTGCTGCTTCAAACCCAGGCTCTCTGGATGCATCTCAACTCTGGCAGTTCCTACCCAACCTCCAGACAGCTGCTGAATGACTCTGCCTTCCCACAGACCCCACCACATCCTCGAGCTGGCCTTTCTCTGACACCTGATGGAAAAAAGTAATAATGAGTCATCTCTTGTCTTCAGTGCCTCGCACCAACTTCCATTTCTCTTTCACAGGCCTCTGACAGTAGAGTGGAGAAGCGGATAAGCAATTTTATTTTCTCAAATATTCCTGAGTCACTTTTAAGCTAGTAGAAACATCTTAAACTTTCTCAAAGTAAAAGTTGTTTTAAATTATTTTCATTTTGGCTTTCTGGCATTCTTAAATTTAAATTTTGAAGTAATTTAGGGGGGAAATGGATGCTCTACAACATGTTTTATGAGACTTTTGCATTCTGTTTCCAATGGGAAGATAGCTTTAGACGCTAGGTAATGAGAGCAGCACAGAGGATTGTGTTTCCCTTTCTAATGCAAGATTCATGTCTGATATGCCTTTCCTTACGTTCCCAGGACATTGTTGCACAAGCTTCATTCAAGCAGACTTCCCAAAGCACGGAACAAAGGGCAGCCTGGGCGAGGGAGCCGTATCGGCCACATCCTTTCAGGGAGAGCTTGAGGTTACCTGCTGTTCCACCACAACTGTTGGTCCATCTAGTTAATAGCAGGGATATCGTAATATTTCAGCTTTAATTTGGAAATTTAATTTTTCCTTTGAGAAATAGCTGATTCTTTTTTGAATGTGAAGAGCAGAAATAAATAATTCATCCAATGGTAACAGAGAGATTAATTGCTGTAAAGGCAAGGCAGTCCTCTCCCTTTGTGCCACCAAGACATGTGGAGCCCTTGAGCTGAAGGAAATGGACTCCAGGTGGATTCCTCCTCCTTGATCCTTTTGCAGAAAACTAAAGCCTTGAGGTAAGTGAAGGGGCAGGGAAGTATTTTTTGATGATGTGACAATATTGAGTTGACAGTGATTTGTGTAAACGCGTAAAAGAAAAGCTCTGATCTGAAAAATGAAACCCTGAATGAATAAATCATGGGCCTTCTCTTTAATAGCTTGACAGCTTAATCCAGCTCTCTTGGTGGTGAAAGATGGCCCAGCTTTGAGCTCAGGGGGGGACTCCTATTGTCTCTATGCTCTTAAGTTCAGGGCCAGCCCCCCATCACCTCAGGACCGTCAGTTTAGGGCAAGTGCATTTGGTGCAGGAGCTGGGTGCCTGCTCGGAGTGGGATGATGGAGGGAAACACCCACCTCCTCCAGGTCATCCACAAGATGCGGCTGGAAATCAATAAACTGGAGAGAGAAAACAGGGCCCTGAAGGGAGAGCTCCAATTCTGCGGGCGGAGGGCACTGCAGAAGGAGCAAGAAGCAAGAGGAGAAGGCGGCAATGGGGAATCCAGGAACCTCTCTGATGATGGGGAAGAGTGTGTTGGTTCACCAGGGCACGTCTGCAGAAACATCTTGACTGGTTCCGTACTGGCACCAAAGGAGCAGAAAGGTATGGAGAAGCCAGGGTTACTAACAATAATAATTTACTTTTTGATCAGGATTTCCCAGTTCTGTTGTTACATATTGCAGGGAATGACCCCAAAGTTGCGTGTCTGGTTAACTTGACTGAAGTACTTTGCCTTTCTTCAACACCCACATCCAACAAAATGTTAACTATGTGCTTAACCCTAGGATCTCCTATGGGAGGTACCCATATACTCCCAGATGAGCTTACTGAAGTGTTTTGCTACTCCAGGGTTCAAGCTAAGTTCAACTCATCTTCCTTCAAGTGGAAGTTGACTTTTATTTTGAATTTTCATGGACAGGAGTTATCTTGTTGTTGTCATTATTATCATTATTTACCAATGTCTGATTCCTCATTTTTCCAGACATTAAAAAAAGCAACAGTTGTAATCATGTTCTTATCTCTCCTACAGCAGTAATAGATGAGGGAAAAAACCCTGTATAAGTAGTAACAAATAGTAATAGGTTGCATATATGTCACACCAGATGTGTGATTTCTGTTTATCTTTGTCAAAAAAATTCTATGAATAGCCTAGGCAGGTCTATGAAAATGGCCAAGTTAAGGATATTAATGGCTTTAAATGAACCTGGATGAGTGCTGGAACTGAATGAAGGCCTTTTTTGCTGATCCCACTGAACTCAGTGCCTTTTACACTGGGACTTTCAGAGGCTGCAAACTTCATTATTATCTTGGGAGAAGTTGACTAGTCTTTCAGTGAGCGTGAAAGACGTGGAAACTGATTTCTAGGTCTGTGGCTTTTCCCTTCCAGCTGTGTTCTACAGAAAAAAAAGATAGGGGGAGGGATGGGATTAAAAGGGGATATTTAGCCTCTTCCACCTTTCTCATATTCAGTAAATTTTGAATCAAAAATCCCCAAGTAATTAAAAATGCATCAAGGACTATCTAAATTCCAAGTGTAAATAGCTCCTGATGTCCCTAAGGATGCAGAGGTGGCAGAAGGGCTCAGAGGAGACGGACACCCACCTTGTCCCAGAAGCAAGAGCACTCCTCGGCCCTGTGTTTTTAGTGGTAGTAATGGCATAGCCAAAGTGATAGAGCATGGGAGGGCCTGCAGGACTCTCTGCCTGTGGCACCAAGTTCCATGGGCACAGCCGGGTGCCAGGCAGGACTCAGGGCTGCCCAGAGGCCTCTGTGTGGAGGCAGGAGGTGACTCGAGCAGTGGGAGCTCCCAGACTTCTCCCTCAGAGTGACAGGACCCATGGGCTGCTGTGTGATGAGTTCAGCAACATGAGCAAGAATTTCATTATTATTTCCAACTACCGAACCCTAGTGTGCCTGATGCATTCACCAGATTTGTTTTGCCACCCAGATAACGCCATGACCGTGCGGCGCTACCCTGCTGCTCCGCCGGTGTGGCCCACGTCCAGCCCGGCACGGCCCCGCGCGGGTGACCTGCGGCCTCTGAGCAAGGGGTTCCTGGACATGCAGGGGAGCGCTTGGCCAGCAGCCAGTCCCACTGCTGCCCCACTGACCAATGTGGAGGGAAACGGGGCTGAAAAAGGCCCAACCAATGGTTTCTCCAAGAGTAATGCCAGCAACACCAGCAAGATGAAGCTGTTTCGAGAGCATGTTTACAAGTGCAGGTAGGCTGGGTTGACCTTGTGGCATAGAAGACCTGGGCTGGTGTGTTTGTTTTGCTCGGTAAAACATATAAAATGTGCTTTGGGGTTTTAGCTCACTGCTAGTAAAGCCTCAGGTTGTTCAGATGCGTATGCACTGCTAACAGAGGGGAGTTCTCTTGAGGTTGGAGTGGCTCGCTCCTTGCGAGGTGTGCTAGCTTTGGCCACCATCAGTAGTTTGAATTTGGTATAAAAGGAAATACAAGGGAGGAAGGCAGAAATCATCTCCCTATTCCAGGCCAGTATTTTGTAGGCTGATGTGCTGCACTAAAAAGCTCAGCGTGAAAGGGATCTTTTACGTTTCAATGAAGATGTTAAGGCACCCTGACCTATGCTTTTGAAAGTGTGATTCACTTCATGGGTTTAGACCTATCGTGTCATTTTTCCCTTTTAACCAAAGCCTTACAAGTTAATGCTTTCAACCCTAAGAAATACATTCTCAGGATGGATCCCACGTTAAGCAAAATGCCCTCTGTGCAAAAGCACTTAGAAGCAGTGCTCCTCGCTGAAAGGCTGGAGGGAAAAATGAGGTCGTGTGTACAGAGGACACATGAGGGTCAGATGTTTCACACTATTTAGACACCTAAATTTAGTCCCCAGCAGGGAGCTACTATCACTTTCAGCAGCACCATGGCCCTGAAACTGCATGGATCTCAACATGTGCTCCTGAGCTCTAGCTCCAGGAACTATCTGACACCGGGTGCCTCCGTGCACGGAGCCCTGGAGCTGTCACCATGCAGGACCACCCCAACCAAGGCAAACAGCGTATGGGGAAGGGAGTCTCCAGAGTAATGGAAATAGCAGCGCAGATCTCCTGTAACTGATGTTTGGGGACCTATCGAGGAAAAGCAGGCCAAGGAATGTTACTGGTTATTTTATTGCTGTCTTTGGAGCTGCCTTGTCAGTGCGGAACACAGCAATACACGTCTAGTGATTGCTGGCTGCTTTAAGAGAAGCAAGAAATTAACACAGAAAGAGCTTTTTAACCTGGCACCATCGGTAGACTGACTCAGGCGCAGTCTGAAGCTCAATGCTGTGTTCTCTTATTGGAGGAAAAAAAAAGTTTAACATATTTTTTCATCATAACAGGACATTTCCATTATATGCACAAAAATCTACTGCAGAAGTCTTAGTAAGCATTTAACTGGTAGGATAATTCATGTCAAGGAGTTCAGAAAGCTATTTAAGCTTTCTTATAGCAATGTTGTTTTTGCTTCCCAGCATGCTATTTGGTGACAGGTTATTCTAGACTCTCTTCATTGTAGTTTTCTTATGTTTGTTTTAAAACATCATATATGAGGTACTGGATATTTTTACTCTTTAGAAGTGTATAATCTCAGATTTATTTAGACCACAGTTTCTTCCAAGTAACAAAATAGCAGTGCTACCAGATCATTACTAATTTGTATGTCAGCAACACTTTTATTACTATACGTTAGCACTGCTTATGTCATATTATTCTTGCTCTTGAGGAAAATGAAAAGGAGGTAATTTTTTCAACACACTAGGGAGGATAAGAGAGGCCAAATATTGCTTTCAGGGATCTTACAAAGTATGCAAAGCCTGTTTGGTACAATTGTCCCCAGGTCATCCTCTGCCCCCTTTATCAAGCTTGTTTGTGCATGACTCGTGTCTCATTTTAAAATGCGTGAGATAGGACACACAGGCTGCACAGATCTGGTATCTTGATCTTCCAGTGGGATAGGCTTAATAGGCAGGGGAGAAGGTTGGAGGGCACCACGGGGCCCTCCCCACTGTAAGGAGAGCTCATAGTTGACAGCAAGGATCAGAACAAAACCAAATGAACGAAAAGCCCTGCAAGCCACAATCCATTTATTTGCCAAGCGACCAGATTCAAAACATACAAAAGATGATGTTTCTACCTCTGCTTCCACTCTGGGCTGAATTTGCCACGCACACTTCTCAAACACCTTTGTAGGACCACGGTCTGTAGCCACCTACACATACAAGTAGGAACCTACTGGAAGACGACCCCCCAGGTTAGGAGCACCCCAGTGCTGCATAGATCCCAGGTTTACATGCACGCTTAACCTTATGTCCAAACCTTAGGTGCTGACAGAGGACCAGAAGACTCAGTGGAAAAGGCAGATGTTTCCAACAGAGAGAGAGACCTGGGCTTGGCCCTGGGGGTGAGGCTGTGGGACTGCTCTCTTGGTCGTGCAGGCGGTTCTGCCCTGGTGGCATGTGAGCCCTGCAAACATTTACATGGTGCTTGCTGGCGTTTTTGTTGTTGTTGTTTTTAGCACGTTCTCTATGTTTGTAATTCTCATAATCCTTTCTCATTTTTCACCAGGGGTAAAATGAAGGCTGTTAGTTTCCTGTTACCAATGGATATGTCATCATATGCTGAAAATCCAGGTTCTCTCAAATGCCCTCAAAATCAGAACACAAAACAGTTAACGACCATCATTGAAAAGGATATGTGAGCTGGTGAATTTTTAAAGGCCCATTGATTCTTGAGATAAATTGGCCTTAAATGACAGCTGTGTGTCAGGTTCCTTTTCTGCAAAACACTTTGGCAGGATGCCTTTGCAGAGTCACCTAGACAGTGTTTCGGGTCACTGGCCTGTTGTTCAGCAAGGAAATGGAAGCCACGACAAAACCTGTTGGGAGCCTGTACGCCACGAGGAAACCACACGATAGCAGAGGCAGCTTCTGTGCACAACATCTCCAGGATCCCTCCCCTCGAGAGTGCTTTAAGTAGGATGATAAAGCTGGTTTTTTGCTGCCTTTATGTCACAAAGAGGCAAAAACATGTCACCTCTTGCGCTTGCTGATTCTCTTCTCAGGCACTTGTTGCAAATGATAATGAAGCTGTTGTTGCCGTTACAGAAAAAAATCTCACAGGTTCTTTATGTAAAGCTCCAAAATTTCACAATACCAATACAGCTAAGTTCACAGGGCATTACAGATTCATTTTATATTGCTCTAAAAAACCTTGAGAATTGACAATGCCTGTTAATGTCCATTTTGTGTTCATGGTCTGTGAATGCTGTTGCAAATGCTTTTAAAGATGATCATGCTCACTCGGAAAAGTGAATTTCTGAGGGAGTACTGGGGAGAAGAATGCTGAGTGGTATGACAGTGGGACTACAAACCTTTATCTGACTTGGTACGTTCACCAGGACTAGGGGCTGTACACCAAGTCAAAATAAGTAAACGTTGAACATGAGAATTTTGCATGAATGCCTTTGGAGCAAGGCTCAGAACAAGAATCTTTAGTAGAAATTCAGCAAACAACCAGGTACAAAATAAATGTGAGAAGGATCTATAGACAGTTTGTAAAATACGAGGAAAGACAGTGTCCCACATATTTAACTTGATGTACTGCATTAAACAAAATGGCTATTTCTTTAGATGCAGGCAGTATTGAAGACTGAATATGGCACAGACAATGCATGAACAGTAGAGGTTTGTATTGATAATTCTGAGGAAAGATTTCATCCCATTGCCTGCTCTTAAACAATATACTTCTCTAGAGCCTTCCAAAGTGAAAACACAGACCTGTATTAAGAAACTTCCTTGCTGATTTTCAGTGATCTTGTGCATTCTTATAAAATTATGTGCTCTGGTTTTGATTTTGAAATTCAAGATGTTTTGTACATTTAAGTATGTTTTTAATATAGTCCCACTAATGAAGTGAAATATTAATTTCACTGCTATTTATTTGTACATCTTATTTTCAGCTTGGGTCTGCATAGAGTTGCTTTGTAATGTTAGAACTAGTGGTAACAAATAATTTAAAATATAAGTCTATAGATACTTGCCCAGCAGAGAGATGAATTTCATTTGTTTGCAGTGGATGGCTACTCCAGTAAATGAGGTTGTGGCTTGGAAATTTTACTGAGCAGCTCATTTTAGAAAGCATTACAGGTAATATTTTTAAAATGTTTTAATGAAAGCTTAATTGTCAAAAACTAGATGGTACATATATGTTCAGTTAATTACCTACAGCCAGAAGATGCGCTCATAATGTGCTCCAAAGCCTAACAGGTAGGGACCACTCTAGCAAACCCTCTGAAACACTTGTAGGGTGGAAATCAGTGCTGTGCATATCCTTCTCCTTTGGCCTGAGCTACTCGCAGACCAAATGGACAGAGCCACAGAGCACCCAGACCAAGCTGGGTTTACAGCTCTAATCTCAGAGCTCTGAAAATAACTTTCAACCAGGTGAAATTTCATCATTCCATCATACTACAGAGAGGAGGAGATTCCTTTCACCAGTTTTACTTCTCTACCTGCTGCTTAAAGAAGAGCTTCACTCTTGCTGCAGATACTGACGTGGAAACGTGATACTCCAGACTGTAACAGAGCACTGACAATATCATCTCCAGTGAGTTCTTCCAATTTCAACTGAGTCTCCTGTTCACATCTCTAGACAATCCATCCATACCCAAAGATAATAAATCATTCTAGAGTGCACCTAATGTCAAACTCCCCCAGCGCACAGCGCAGTCCATTGACTTCCAGCTGGATTCATAGGATTGAGAGGACAATTTATCATGTGCCACATTGTCCACAATATTTATATCCCTTGTATTCTTCCTCCTGTATCCCTGCAGCTGAACTTCGAATTTTGATCTGCCATTGCTGATTAAGAATATATCAGAATGGCAGTCATTCATTCATCTAAAGAGCATCTGACACCAGGTGAGTGATGCTTATCTTTAATAATGTTATTTTTAAATGACATTAACAGACTTAGTTTCAAAACTGACATATGCTTCTTCTGTAGTTCTGAAATCCTACTTTGTTTAGCTGGGGAAGGAATATGAGAAATAGACAGAAACCTCGTTGGTTCATAGGTGGCTTGAATTGGCCTTCAGGACTGTGATAAATTTGATGTTAAATACTTCTGGTATATGCATTTCCTTCTAATATCTTCCAAATACAGCATGGACAGGTGGCTCAACAAGTGCACAGTGTTCTCTAATCGGTATGTGCTATGAAGTGTACGTATATTGCCTATTCATGATGGAAAAAACAGGTTTTATTAGATCTATATCTATTCTGCAGTTCTACTATGCAATGACTTTACCCAGCAAAAGACTTGTTAAGAGATTCAGTTGTTAGCATAGTTGTAATGTAGATCAAATTCCACTGATTTTATTCACAGAAGGTGTTGGTCATGCTTAAGACGAGATAGATGGTTGCTTCAGGGAATGTTTCTTTTATTGCAAATGCTCATTTGGGTAGGAATATTTCTAGTTGTATGAGTCACCTCTTTCTTGATTGCTGCTTGAGACAGCAAGAAGTGATTTTTACAGAGGGGATTTCAAAGATAAGCCAGAAGCTGAAAAATATATCTCCAATGATCCTGTAGTGTTTTCATTCTCTACAAGGAGTATTACATGGCACAGGCAGCATGATTAAAAATGAATTATTCTCCATTTTTTTCTTTTTCTTGAAAACTGCGATGGAATGCTTGCTTTCTTTCTTTCTGTTTTTTTTTTCAATAATATGTGCTGCTTGATATACAAAATCAGTCCCACTACAGCAAAATGTAGTAAATCATGACAAAAATGGCTCTGTTTAATGTAAGTCAGAAACTTAGAGTAAATTGCAAAAATTAGAGCGGACATCTCTTAAGTGTGGCTCTTCAGCAGCTGGTTTGACTTGTCCTTGGTCTAGAGGACAAGGATCATCCTCTGAATGCTGGTTACCATGGAGACTCCCGCAGCTTTTGGAATCATCAGTTTTGCCTGAAAGGAAACACTTTTTTTTTTTTAATGACCATAGCGGTTTCAGTTTGTCCACTCACTGTACAGTAGATTAACTACTACAGCCTGGTAGGAAAGGAGGGAGTTAGCTGTTCTGGGTGGTAACTAAGAAACTACCTGTTGTATCTGCAGTTTTTGCTTGATCTCTTCCTCTGAGGCTGTCTTGTGCATCTGTGGGACCATCAGTATACTTCATTGCAACAGCTGGTGGCTGGTCCTTCTCTGGCTGAGCTCGTGTAACTGAAAGAATGTCAGAAAAGGGCATCTGAATTGTATTAACATTCATTGCTCAAGGACGAGAAAATATCTGAGGTTGACTCTACCTGGCTGATGAGAACTTGGTACTGTTTCAGCCCTGCCCTCTTCAAAGGACTGAGCGGAGTCATGACCAGAATCTGACTCTTTCGGTGGCCTCCCCATAATCTCATTCTCAGTTGCAGCTTTATTCCTAACCAGGAAGTAGGTGTGCATTTTCCCCTTGCCTTTCACTTCTATTTCTCCTCTTTCAGTCATCTCAAAATTCTTGTATTTTAGGCACCTAAATTATCAGAAGCAGAAATGATACTAGTTTTTAGAAGAGCTATTATAATATAAGCAATAAAATCAGAACAGATAGGAACAACAGAATTGACCATGAAAAACTGAATCTGTTCCAACTGTTTATTCAAGTCTGCTTTGTTTTTATAAATTTTTACACATACAACCTGATCCAAAACCAGTGGATACAGCACAATCAAATACTTCAGTAGGGGAAAAGCTCCTTATTAGTTGGTAATTAGAAATAAACAATTGAGGCAGCCAATATCAGTTAGACAATTACATCTAATCATTTCATCCTAGCAGGCAATCAGGTTGGTCAAGCATGATTTACCCTTGGTAAATCCATTTTAGCTATTACTCATCACTGCTTTCTTTCCCTGCCCCAAAATGTCTGATATTGAAATCACCAGAACAAATAAAACTCTTTGCCAGCCCTGATTTTCTTTATAAGGATGCTGCACAAATCAGTGACAAAAACCAGCATCATCTATATCTGAAAGCTGCAGCTGTCCAAGACATTGTTTTTTAGCACAGCTTTTAACAGAAAAACATTTCAGCACAGCCACTCACTGATAGGCGCTGGAGCTTAGATGAATTTTACTGGGGACACCATGACTCTCCATCCGGGAGGCTATATTCACTGTGTCTCCAAATAAGCAATAACGAGGCATCTTTTCTCCAACAACTCCAGCCAAGACAGGACCTGTATGAATCCCAACTCTAATCTTTACAGAGACATAAAACACATACCCCCCAAAATTCCTGTTATTTAACATCATTATACAATATTTAACATCATTATATGTTAATATTATATATTAACATCATTATATAAAAGCATATCTTAATGCTCTTCAGTCACCTAGAAGTTCATCCTAACACAGCACTGGGGATCCATAAAATACCAAATATGCACAGAGGGAGGCTCTCTGTGAAAAATGCACCCATGTGGGCCTTGTTCAAGGTCATAGATGGGTCAAAAGAAGCTCTTTAAAATCTTACAGCAAAACATTAACCAGAAGCCTGACACACAGAGCAACTATGACACACTAAACTTTGTGTTAGCAACTTACTTGGATAGGAGTCCTGGAAACCGGGTTCTTTACTCCTTTTGCAGCTATTATCATCCCCAAGGCAAAGTTAGCAACCCGCTCAGCATGAGAGGATACAGGCACAGGGACTCCACCAACTACCATATAGGCATCTCCAATCGTCTCCACCTTTAATTGCAAGGGAATTGAATGTGACTATGGCATGTATACCCTGTTCAGGTTAGTACTTCGCTGCCTGTGGCTCTTTTTACCTGAAGCTATTCCCTCTTCCTTCTAAAAGATGTTCACAACCAGCGAGAAGCTCTGACATCTGTGATTTTTCTTGAGCTGGGAGCTGTTCCTTAAATCCACACGAAAAACGTCAATAAATTCTCTCCCTGCTTACTTGACCTACTTGAGCTATCGGTGTGAGAGGCCCTAAGGAGTCAGGGATGCTGCTGTGCAAGTGTCAGACTTCTTGCCTGCCACTTAAGTGAGGCAGACCTATGTGCAAAGGACCATTCCCAAGCACAGACCCCTGAGCCAAGAGGTAATCAGGGAGCTCAACACTGTTAATGAGTTCTCTCCAATTCACAAGTGCTGAGTGGCATTAAAAGCTTTTCTTTTCATTAATTAAAATAAATCAAGAGCATCTATTCACTGGTGATTATTATTAAGTGGTTCACATAAAAGTTAAGAATCTCTAAGGTTAGAATGTCTGCAAATGCAAAGCTTGAACTATTTGTGACCATCCTTCCCTAAAACCAGCTGTGTTCCCACAACATGCCACAGGGAGTTTGAGTGGAATTCTGAAGGGCTGGTGCTCCCTCGAGAGTCAGGCTCCTTGCAGGAAATGGCACAGCACCTGAGAAGTGCTTGGGGAGTTGACCCAGTGCCTAGGGAATTATACAGGGAACAGAGCAGGCCTGCCTGCAACAGGAATCCTCAAATGGTTAAGATTCAGTGCACCAATGCAGTGCACCGTGCATTCACACACAAAAAATTTCTAAACTGCTCTTGAGAGACATCATTGTTACATTCACCATCAGTAAATAAGAGATTAGTTTAAATTGGATTTACTGGATTTCTTTTTTTTAAAAAAAAAAGAAAGAAAGAAAAACACCAATAAGAAAGTGGAAGCAACTATAAGTATTTAGATTGTTCATTAATATAAAGACTTAACAGTTCAGCATATTAGTCTCACAAAATGTGTTCCTGTAAACATCTTCTACTGAAATAGCCTAAGGCACAGTAATGCCAGTAATCTTCTGTAACAACTTTAAAATAACTGTTAAAAAATGGAGCTACTAATGCGAATGGATATTCTAATTATTTTTCGGCTGCAGTAGGAGATTCAATTTATCAAGATTTATTCATAACTTCAGACATTTATAAGGTTGGACCAAGTTTCTTTGATCAGTTTCAATATTTCATTTCCTTCTAGAATCCCTGGAAAAGTAATCGTGTCCTCCTGCCCTCCACCCTAATAACCTCTTTCCATATAAATGGGAGTTACATACAGGCACCAAAAGGAGATTATTGTAGTGACAGATAATTTACTCATGATCTACGATTTAGATAGAATGAGATGCTAATTTCTCCCCACATCTCTGTGCCAGTTCCTGGATGCTTCAATTATTGAACAGTTTCCTTGCCAAGGCAGAAACTCCTCTGATTTCCCAGTGCAAATTGCTGCAGCATGAACCGCAAGTCTTGCCTGAGCAATGGAATGACTGAGATTTGGATTTCACCCTTTACTATTTCTGCCTACCTAAGTATTTAATATATTGGGGGCAGATACAAAATTAGGACCTGCTCTTCAGCTGCTCAAATCTGGGTAACATCTGGAGATGTTAATGGCACTTTTTTTCATATCAGATGGGGATCTGATCCTTCTAGCATATCTTGTGTTACGAGGGCTTTGAGAGAAAAGAGATGCATCAAAGAACAGCCATCCTGATATAAGCGTTGTGAAAAGAGACCCTAGGCTATGCTAGAAGTTATGTTATTGTTCAAATCTTTTAAACATGTTTAATCACAGCTCTGCATGTTTGTTAGCTTCCATAGCAAAACTGCATGTTATCCCTTTAATTAAACCCAAAATAAATAAATAAATAAAACCAAATACGTAGTTTCTCTATGATCACTAGAAAACTTAAGTTTCTCTAAAAGTTTTGGAAAGGGGATGGGAAGTCAGTGCAGTAAAACAAAACAACCCCCTCTGTTTCCAGACTGTTTCTACAGCCTTTATCAATCACTACATACCTTGTACACATCATGTACTGTGGTCAGTCTGTCAAATAGCAGGTACATCGAATTCAACATGAGGACTATCTGGATAGGCTCACATTGGGCACAGATGCTGGTAAAGGTCACAACATCACTGAACAGTATGGTGCACTCTTTGAACTCTCCTGTAAGCAGAAAGGTCAGTAGTAAGTAACTGTAGTGGCTGAGCAATCACAACATGTGTCTGAGACTTGTTTGTGAAGTTTTCCTTTTAGGACACATGACTGTTCAGTTGTAACACTCGCATACGGATATGAATGGAGAGATGCTGATACAGGGCAGCATCAAGCATGGTATATAACACATCTTGTATGATTTAGATATCTGATGCATGCATATGTCCACATTCAGGACATTCTTAGCTGTTTACTTGAAATGGACTTACTGAAGGGAGCTAAAGCATATTCTTAGGTGTTGTTCTTAAGGTAGATGTTTTCTGGAATCACAATGATATTAGGTTTTTAGATAACACAGAGGAACTAAGGATTTTCTAGGAAAGTGTTGGGTTTTTTTTATTCTTTTATTTTTGAGCTCTTGTTTCTATGTAAACCTAGGTCAAAAACAAGAGCTTGGTTTGCTGTTGAAACACTGAGTTTTGCTCCCCGAATGAACAGCTGCTGCCCCTTTTAAGCTCCTAGGAATCAAAAGTGCCCAACAGTTTCCAAATCTTTGACAGAACAGCCCAAGTTTTGTCATCGCCAACATTAAGGGACTGTCGTCCTGCCCCCTGCCACCCGTGGCTGTCACCAATCTACTCTAGGGCAGGTGACGATGGCCAAGCTGTGCCTCTGCCCCCATCTCCCTGACACCATCACGCCTGGTGCATGAATTGTACATCATGAGCGAATCCTGTCCATTCACCTGCCTCAACTCGCTTTCCCTCCTTGAGCTGGTTGGCCACGTGCTGAGGAAGCATGGCATAGAGCAGAGCTTCAGTCTTTTTCTTTTCTTCTTCCAGATGCTTCGAGAGTATCCGCAGCTCTTCCTTCTTTCTCTCCAGCTGGTTAGAGAGCTCCATCTCCGCCAGCCGCTGCTGATTGAGGAGAATCAAGTCCCTGGTCACATCATGCGGGGCAATGTCTGCAATGTGCATCTGTCGCTCTTCCAGCTCGTGCAAAGTGCGAAGCAAAGGGGAGCAGAGGTAGAGCATGCACTGCATGGGCTCCATCCAGATCATCTGGCCTGTTTAAAACAGTTATTGATGAGCACATTCAGCAGCCTGGACACTGCTCAATGTTGCTGCTGAACTAACAGATCAATTCTTAGTACAGTGGGTTTCCCGAGGTTGGGTTCATCAGAAAAATTGATCTGCACTTAGAGGTGGTCTTGTTTGGATGAGATGTACTGGGCAAATAAAAAGATTTCAGAATGAAGAAGTGAAATATTTAGAGCTGAAATTCACAGTGGTTGAAATGTGGCCCAGTGAGGCCAATGGCAAGACTTCCCTTTTGTGGAATTGGGAGCTTCCAGTCATTACAATCCTACAAATCAGCAGGCATAAAAATGCCTGAAAGGCATAAGGAGTTTTTGGCATGAGGTTGGGTTTTATTTGCTTGTTTGGTTGGGTGAAAGGGGATGTTCTTTTGGGATTTGACTATTCTTCATAAGTTGCTTCATAAGTTTTCTAAACAGCAATCTAGGGATCTCCTTGTCTGCCTTCTCCCTTTTTTCACTCCTGGGGAAATTGGATGAATAGTTTTAAAATTAACAGGCTTATGACATAACAGATGCCATGGGAATTAAACCTGAGTGAATAAGAGCAAGTAGAATGTTGTCTCTGTTTGAAGTTCCTAATTTTATTAACACTACTTTTATTCAAAGTCCCCTAAACGCTTTAATTTTTTTTTGAATGTAGGGAATATGATATTTGACAATCACCAAGTGAAGGAGAAAAGTAGGTCATAATAATATAGTTCAGAAAAGTAAAACTGAAGCAGAAAAGTCCTTTTAAGGCAAATATCCTTACAGTTAGTTACACAAAGCTGAGCGTTACTTCATACTCATTCCTCTCAATAGAAATAAATAAAAACTGCTTATAGCTATGAAGTTTTAATGGGTGAACTCCTCTATAGCACTAGAGAGGGAAAAGAAGCCAGAAATCAGAATTTGAAAATGTGATTATATAAAAATAAAAGCCTAGTTAACTAATATATTTTCTTATCCACATTTGAAAACCATCCACTAACAAGTCACTCCCCTCAAAGGTATAAATTACGATTTGAATAATGTATTCACATTTTTTAAATCAAAATGCATGGACTCGCAAGAAAAGACAATGCTTCTCCAGCTGTAGGGATTTTATCAGGAACTTGTGTTTAACCCTTCCCTCCCTCTTCTCGCCCCTTCGCTCAGCAGAACTGGAGGTGCTTGCTGGCAGAAGTCATATAGCCATTTTGGGGTGTATTGCTAGGTTGCTCATCCAGTGCTTTATTTATTTTCTTTACGTGCCAAAAGGTGTTATCCAAAGTCTGTGAGCTGGTGTTACCTGGGTCAGCTGGCTGGTTTGAAAATGTTGTTTCAAGCATAAAGATATAACTTTATCAAAGATAACTGTTAGCAATGCAAAGAAGTGACTGTTTCAGGTGCCTATGCTGACTTAGGGAAATACGACTTAGTTACTTTTATATAGCCCTGTGCACTTCCACGCTTATCCTGGTGGTTCCAAGAGCAAAAGCTATCTCTGGGGTGTCCTGGGCTTCCTTCACCTTCCACAGGTCACAATGAAGTCATAGTCCACAAGTCACCCAGGCCTTGGCTGGGTTTGGGAGATCCACCTGAGAACTGGCTGTGGGGCTCCCACCCAAAACTACTGGCAAAGCAGTTATATCTTAGAGATTGCCTCAGCCTAGTAACTTACATTATTTCTTTTCTTCTGTCCTATTGCGAATGCTAATGCACAGGGCAGCATGATGGGGATGCTCTCAGAGGTTTTTCTAGGAAACCAGCAGGACAGAGGGCCTCTGAAGTGCCTGTATATGACTGCATGCAGCATGGGGAACAAGCAGGAGGCAGCAGAGGTCTGTGTGCAAGGCTGCAATCTCTTTTGGATCAGAGAAATGTGGTAGGTAACTCACGTGGCTGGAGTAGAGGCTGGGAAGGCGAGGAGGAGATGCCTTGTGTGTGGGACAGCAGCGGGGATGCATGGAGCTCTGCCTAGGGAGACATGAGGAGGCAGTTGAGAGTTTATGAGTTAGCACTGGGGTGCAGGCCAATGTGGGCAATGCTGTGGTGAGTACCTAATGCAGACCACCTGATCGGGGAGAAAAAGTAGATGTGGCCACCTTCTGCAAACTGGAAGAACCTTCATGTTCGTGGGGGACCTGAACCAAGCAGATGACTGATGAAAGGACCACACAGTACAAACAAGCTGGGGGATTTCTGGAGGGCACCGATAAATGAATGAAGTTGATTTCTCAACACAGATGACCGAGGAGTGGACATGAGAGTGCTCTGCTGGACCAGGTACGTGCCAACAAGGAAGTGTTGGCTGGGGAATATGAAGGTTAGGGGTTTGGCCTTGGCTGCAGGAACCATGAGAAGACAGAGATCAGGATCCTGAGAAGGGAATGAGGTAAAAAGGCTCACAACCCTTAACTTTGGCCTTTTTAAGGATTTATCAGGGAGAATCCTATGAAATATGGTCCTGGAAAGAAGAGGAGTTCAGGCCAGCTGTTTGATTATTCAGTGAGTAGCTAAGGTGGCTCAAATCTAATCTAATCTTTGGTCTTGCTCCCATTACTCAGCAACCTGTGGGTACTGCAGCATTAGAAAAATGCTATATATATGTGTCTTTTAAACAAGAACACTGTCATTTCTGATTGAAAACCTTCAATATCTAGTGAGTAACATCAGAATTTGTCTATGAACACCTTAAGGTAGCGCTTCTATAAACAGAACCATCTACTGTTCTCCTCACTGCACAAAGATAAGGCCATTTATAGGACTTATGTGAAGCTAGGAGTCAATAGAAATGCATTATTTCAAATCCAGCATTATTCTTGATTTAATCCGAACACTTATGTTACTGAAAACAGTGAAGTACCTCTCAGCTCTAGCATTGGCCGCTGTTTCCATGACTCTGGCATCATCTCCCTCCTAGTCTGGAAAACAAATTGGCTATTGATAAATTTCTGAATGCTGGAGATGGTGAAGGGTACTTCTGGATGAGTGATATTGAAATAGTGATCCAGGCAGATGCCCATGGTCTGAAGGCCAGGAACAATCTTCTGAATGCTCACCCCAGCTTGCTTCACCCTGAGCTTAAAGAGAAGATGTGGACAAGGTGTTATAATTCATAGCCTATTTGCGTTCAGTCCAAGCTATAGCTGATCACTGTTTATACAAGTACCAGAGTTTGAAACAGCCACCAGCCTTGCCATACTACCTGACTTATTTCTGAGCAATGTTTACATCTTATATTACCTCAAAGCTCTGAATGAGGGTCCTTCATCACAAGATCTTATGATCCAAATGTTCTTCACTATCAATTGTTTAAAAAAACCAACCAAACAAAAAACCCACACTGCTCCTTATTCTTGGTTATGTCTAGGTCTATGTGTACATCTAATATAACGCAGCTGAACCTACTACAGTACCACAGAAAGAATAAGCAAGTACATTGTTTTGTGGCAATGTGCTGTAGGGTGATGATGCAGGGGCTAATTTTCAGCAGGCTTGCTAGTGGTCTAGCAAAAAAGGGTTCAGGCTCATCAAGCTTTCATTCTTTTCCATCATCTCACTCCTCCCTACGGAGTATCAATGTCACAGCGACTCTGGAGAAAAGTACAGAGCCTCTGTATTGTGTGTCATGGTTGTTGTGCTATCTGCCCTCTTCTGCATTTGGCAACAGTGTCAGACAGTACAGGACTAATAAGTATGAAAAAAATGGTAGCTTACTATTTATGCTATTACTGCAGATTACCTAGAAAGAAAGTAGACAAAGGAGACAGTAGCACATAAAACACAGAAGTGTCAGACAGTCGGCATAGGAAAATAACTATATGTCTTGAGCAAACTAAACGCTCTTACCACATGCCTTCCCTACCTCTTTGTCAAAAACCATATGAAAAGGAAGTCCATTGCAAAATGTTTTGGGGTCAATCCAGAGACTCTTGGGATAGACAGGATCAAATCCTCTCAAAAGTTTACCTGTGGCAAGATAAATATGTAGTTTTTAATCTTGTTGCACCTCATATAACTAATCAGCATCACTGTAGCACTCAAGTCTACTGGAACTCTAGATTTCAATGTGGGAAGACAGTGCAAGTAAAACAGGGATTCAGAGATACACGCACTTCTGTGCTCTGGAGTTTAATACACAGCTGATCACCAGCCAGTTTGATTTGGTTGAGAATTTAAGATTTCACCACAAACAAACAAAACCAAAAGCAACAACAACAAAAAGCATTGAATGTGTGACACTATGTGGAAACAATGAGAATACATGAGGAGCACAAAAACTGAAGTATCATTTTGCTTTTATTTTACTTACCTTGAGGTTTTTAAAAAGCAGAGGTTTTTAAAAGCATAATGTCTATAGAGAAGCTTATGACTTCCAGTGGATATATATTTTTGTGATGAACGTTCAGAATAAAATAGGCAAAACAATCTGAAGCACTCATCTAACCTAGACATCTCAATCCTCCTCTGTAACTCCCAGTAATCATGTGGCTGATTTTTCAAGGGATTCTTCCCACAAATCTGCCACTAGAAGGTGGTTATTTACAGTCACTCAGGTAAGTGGCGTTTGGTGACAGCTGCTCAGTTTGCCCAGAAGGCTTGTATGAGAAGAGAACGGCAATAAAGAATGAGAATTTAGGCCCCAGCTCCTGGAGCTGGAGTCCTACTGCTTCAGTGAGCAACTTACTGCTGATGCACTTATCTGTGAAATTCAGGCTCTTATTAACTCCTAGCACTTTCTTAGTCTGCGTAGTGCTGTTAAAACCTTATTATTTTAGAGTATGTTTCTTTCTCAGTGACTCTGCTCTTATATCACATTACAGCTTACACTGGGTGGTATCGTGCTCAGCTTTTCACCCCTTGTAGAATCCAGACAGTAGTGTGGTGCTGAGCTGGGCTTCCATTCCTCCAGAGGCATCCAAAGATCCCAGCAGGAAAAGCACTGGTTCCTGTTCTTGCTGTGTCCTCCCGTGAGGGAGGAGCCGAGATTACCATGTTGGCAGCAGATTTTAGGTATCAGAAGAGGTAATTTGGCTTTCAAAATTTTACAACAGTTGACAACTTTCCAAAAGATTAGCAGCTACGAGGTTAAAAAAACACTCTTAATTAATCAGCTAAGACCATCTGACATGACACAGAAGTAGAAAATGTACTTCATTTACACAAAACCACTTTTCAGAGAGAAATAAATGTATTTAAGAGATAAAAGTGACAGGCCATGCTCCATCTAAGTATCTGTAATTAATGAGCATGCTATTACCATCAGGTTTTATGATTACCATGAGTAACCAAAAGAAACTTGAGCAGACCACTCACCTCTTCCTAGTGCAATCATTCCTCTGATTTTTTTCCAGTGACTTTTCTTGACAGGACAGATGGGGCTTCCTCTACCTCTAACTGTATCAGCTTTTTCAAGGACCTGTGGAATAAATGCAAGGGGAAATTCAAGCGTATTTTATTTTAGAGATCTTTTAATGGTATAATGATAATTAATATTAAAATACCTCTTTACTCAGGTGGCTTTCAATTTTTTTTTCAGAGCCAGCAAGATACTGAGGTGAGGAAGAAAGTTTCTTTCTTTCTTTGTATGAAAATACAGGGTTTTGAGTGACAAGGAAAACAATGTGTTCTTTTTTCCCAATGTGTTCTTCTTCTTCTGCCTGATTGACTATTTCCATTGAAATATCAATGTTAAAAAAATCCAGGGCTGCTGCACCAATGATTCCTGGAGGACAAACAAAAGACAAAATATTGCCAAGAACAAAGCTATTCCCTTTTCATAGATTTTTCTGACACCAGTTCAGACAATTCCTACAGAGAGTCCTCGATGGAGTTTCACTGTTTCAGAACTCAGTATTCCCAGCAACTCAGGAAGAAAAAGGCAACTTACTGCTACCTATGTCATTCCTACTGCACTGCCATGAAAAGAATATGTGAGTAGGAGACATTTATTTTCTTTTGTCTGATGCAAAATGCTTATTTTCACTGGGAAAAGCTCAGCAGGATATCAGAAATGTGTCCTTATAGTAATATCTAACTAGTAGGAATTTCCATTAATTTAAAAGTGCAGGGAGGCTAAAAGGAGTTTTTTTTTTTCAGATTACAGAGTTGCACTATAACAATTTTCTATTTAGATATTTGTGGAAAATTTCCTCTTGCAAGAAAAGATTTAATGAAGATGCATGACCAGTCCTTTCATTTCTGCATAGGTATTAAGTGTACTACTGGACAACAGCAGTGCCGTGAAACTCTATCTGAAAATCAATTAGTTCCATGTTTTGATAGGAATATGAAATGAGTTGATAGAAGAATGAGTAGATGAGTTTTGATACCCTTTTAATTCAGAAGCATCTGTGAAATAAATACATAACTTGTACCTGTTTAACCCTTGCACAGCACAATTATCTCTCAGAGTAAAATTCAGTGTTGTGCAGAGTCCAAGAGCAGTTTTGCAAGACTGAGTGCACTTGAGGAAATGTCCATAGTGTATCTGAGTGTATGTCTTCAACACAATTTCTACTTCATTGTACTTTAGGGAGTACGAGTTCCTGAGAACTAATCAACTGTTGGGCACAAAGTACACCATGAACTTTAATTTTCCTTTCATTTTAAAAGTCTGTATTAGGAATCCTACAGGAGGAACAGAGCGTTACCACCTGGGCTGTCTGGCTGAAAGCCTTAATGAAGTCAGCGAGAGCTACAAGTGGTTGGGCAGCCAGGAGACCACCGAGCTCTGATGGTCAGATGACTGACAGCTAAACTCTGCCCGGCTTCACTACCATGCCCAGTCCTCATCCACAAATATTTGGAAACCTGAACTAACTGCACCTGCAAATAGATGCTTAGTTTGTCTATTTGCACTGTGCTACCAGCTGGTCTGTATTCTGCATTCCGGCAGATTACCTGGAACAATGTGGCACAGGCCTCTTCTGTCTGAATAGTAATGTAAATGCATTGATCCATCTCCATTCTTTTCAACTCTAAAAGATGGTGCATTCATCTCCTGAGGAAAGGACAAACAAAAACAAACCTTAAATATCTTTTCCTGATAAGGAATACTGGTAAATTCCATTTGTACAAAAGCATCCCCTACTCTAACAAAATAAGCATGCAGCATATGAGTAAGCTGACATGAAATATGCTCACCTGTGAAGGAAAATTTCCTAGACATTAAAGCCAAAGTACTGAATAATATCTAGTGCTCCAGTGCTGAGGATTACTCACAAAAATTATTTTAATAATTGTCCTAATATACAGTAGTAAGTAGTTTCAGAACAGAGAGCTTGTTATAGGTTTTTTGTTTTTTTTTTTAATCATCATTCATGCCCATGAGAGGCTGTTGCTTGTGTTAAAAACCCAGCAGAGTCCATCCATAGCTGCTCAGTGATTACAACCTGAACTTGCCTGGTAAGAAAGGGAGAGGTAGCTGTGCAGCGCATCCAGGTTCTCTATGAACTCGTGGAGATTTCCGCCCAGCGTTCTCAGCATGTGGTCATAGCCAGAACGCTTGCAAAATTCAAAGAAATACTCTCCAAACTGCCTCAGTACCGTGTCAGCAGGACGCTAAAATAAAGATATCTTAATTAACGTGAAAGGCTTGGGAGTTCTTGCAGTGCTGGCAGGTGGATTAATAGTGAATGCAGGAAACTGCGAACACCAGGAAGATGCTACAAGGAGCGCAAGAGGCTAAAATCCAGGCTGCACCCTCAGGCTTGGATGAGGATGGTGCCTTTTGGTGGTGCAGGGACACTTACCTAGTATTTTGCAGGCTTTATCAATGAGTTGCATTGTAACCTCATCTTTGTAAACTTCAAAAGTCAGAAAACTGTCCTCAACTCCAGCCTGGAGCCTGCAGGAGATAACACAGTATTCTTGTCTCAGGGATGCTGTAAATACAACATGCCGAGGTGACCCTACTACTTCAAGCATGATGTGGGACCTCACTGCTTTCATTAATGGTTTAAGAGTGTTACTTTAACATTACTTTAATATATTATGGCAGTATGGTAAATTTTATCATAATGTGTGATGATAGAGGGATTAGAGCACTAATCAGTCTTCTGGTCTACTGTCTTATGGCACAATGTGACTCTTTATAGGATTCCTATAGTCCTGAACAGAAATCTGCTGAAATTTTACTCTGGTCTCTGTGTCTGTTATATGTAGGTGCCTTGGTCTCTTTGTGTACTTCATTCAGGTATCTCTATCTCCTGGAAAATTCCACAGACCTCGTAAAGGAAAGATGAAAACTGAGAAGAAGATATGCTTAGCTGCTTTTCTAAAGGTACTGCAAAGAACTGACTTCAAATTGAGGGTGACATCTATTCAGCGTAATTACTTCCCAATATTGTCACTATGAGCCAGTGAGTCTATTGTACAATTGTCCGTAAGACAAAATGTCATCCTTAATTATGTAGTATAACAAATAGAGCAATCGTGACAAACTAATATCATAAGATTAACTGGTAAAGGGTAAGAAAGTTTTGCTTGTGCCCCCCCAGCTTTTAGTAATTGCTTGTACTATACATCTGCATCCATGCAGCAGAGAGAAATGACGATCCCCTGCTGCTATGTTCCTGCATCTTTTCTTTCAACAGGCTACATCCATGAGGAACACATTACCTTAATTTTTCCCATGTTTCTTCACCATACTTTTCAACCACCAGGGACTTCAGGCATGTATTTATAAATCCATACTGAAAAACAAATAGACAAACACAGAAACAATGCAGTGGGTTTGCAAACGCCATCCAAAGGCACCCTCTTCTTGTGCTTGAGCTCCCGCGACCGATTTTAGACCAGGAAAGGGA
>NW_010584762.1:0-39765 GCF_000705375.1 Tinamus guttatus | reverse complement strand
CGCCGGGGAGGCCGCCGAGACGGGCCCGGGAGGCGAGTCCCCGCGAGGGGCCTGTTTGTGTCCCCGCACGGGCGCTTTGCTTCCCCCTCCGCCCCGCACGGCACGCACACGCCATATGTATATAAATACAGGCATAGCTCGCGCGATGGCAGGGCTTAGGAGGCGACAGGCCAGGTGTGCGCGCGCTGTGAACGCGGGCACAGGTAACGCTCTGCACGCCGGCCTCGCCACGGGCCGCGCCGCCCTGCGAGCCGGGCTATTAATTTATAGCGCCGTAGAGCTCGCCACGTCTTGACAGTTGGTTCAATCAAAGCTCCCCGCAGAACAGCAGCTCCAGCAGCGCTAATGGTGCCGCAGCAATGAGCGACGCAGCGAGGCTTCGCTCAGGAAGTGTGTGCGTGTTCGTGGTGCAAGCGCTCAAGAGAAGATCCTTGGTTGAGTCACTGGCTTCTAAGGTTCAGCGTAACTTTTTGATGTTATGTCTGATCCTCGTAGGCAGTGGTACCGAGCTAACTTGCCTAGCCTTTATAAAGAAACTGGACGTACCAGTTTATCTCATTTCCCTGGCAAGGAACGTATTGATATGTTTGCTTCATCGAAACTCTTGCTAATGAAATTAAAGAATCCTTCACCTCAGCAGGCGATTCAGTCGTAGCCATCCAAGTTGTGCTGCTTTGCTCTTACTCCTTCCTCCATGCTCAGAAGTAATCATTTGCTGCCACATTTAGTGGTAAAACTCAGAAGAAAAAAGTGGGCTAGCAAATGTATGCGTTTTAGCTGATGAGAGGTTTTTGATCTTCAAATTATATATATATTTTTAAGCAGTCTTTTTCAAGAATGTCATTACTGTTAGGTTATTTTGGATTATGGGTATGTAGGAAAGGGCTTGCTGCAACGTGGCCAGGGCTTTACAAATAAATAGTTGGAAAACCTGTGTAAAAATAAACTGTGAGGAAAGTTATACCCATGTTTTATAGCAAACTACACCAAAAATAGCATTTTTAAAATTTGATAATCAGATCCATGCATTGGAACTCTGTGTATATGTAGATGTGGGTCAGCCAACAAAGGTGGCTTCAACAATTGGGGTAAACTTCAGATTACATTTTATTTTTTGACTGTTCTTGAAAATGAGCATATGAAATTAGGTTGATGGGTGAAGAATGCTCCTACAGAGGCCTTTTCTTTAGGGAAACTCAAGCATTGTTATCAATTTTCCTCTTCTCAAACTATTTTTGTTAACAGTGTTTCTTTTCCTTTTCAGTTGTTTAAAGACTATATATATTAAAAGTCTTAAAAAAAAAAAAACTTCTCCCCCATATAATGCAGTTAGTGCCTATAGGCATCAAGGCCTGCACAACTTAAGTGTTTACTGGTGTTTGTTGAGAGCATTTTTTTGGATGTGCCCTTCAGTGGATTTTCTTTCATAAGACGTTTTGTTGACAATCCTGTTGGTAGAGCCTTTATAGAAAAGCACTCTGGGGTGAGAGCCTTTGAGGGTTTTATCTTTTATAATTGCAGAAGGATATAGTTTTAGTTCGTGTAAAATTCTATCACCGTTTATTTTATTAATCTGAGTGTTCGTGAAGCTTTGACCCTGTGAATAGGGCTAGTGCCTGCAGTGGGATTATTCATTTCAATGAGGATACATTTGTTTGCAGGATAGAACCTATATGTAGAATGCAAACGATTCATACTCTAGTTACTGATACTTCAGTTACTCTTTTGTCTCAAATTTGGTTCTGCTCTTCAGTTTTGAGTTGAGAGTACCACCAGAGGCTCTTCATATGCTACTTCAGTTTGTCTTATTGATGATATCTCTACCTGTTCTGTTTGGTTGCTCCTATGCAAGAAGACATTTTTTGATTAGTATATTAAATTAGAGATAGCCAAATTGGACAGATAAGGCTGTACATACATAGCAATTTTATGTTATTTACCTCTGCATAAGTTCTTAGGTCTTCATAGATCTCATATCATTTGTTTTTATAATCTTTCTGATATTTTTCTGATTACTGTTATATTTGTAACAGTATTATATAGTGCTTATAAACAGTTATATTCATACTGTCAGACTTATAAAAGGAGGAAAGAAATAGTATTTTGAAAAATGTTATTGCTTCAGTGTTTTCTTTTTCTGTACCATTAGAAATCATGTAGATTTCAAGTAGTAGAAATTGATCAAAACTTTCATGGCACGGAGAGATGTTCATGCTTTAGAATTAGTCTTCTTTGAGATACTTTATTGTATAATTTTTTGTTACTGGTGGCAGAATATCCCTCATTTAATGTGTCCTTTAGCATTTATTAGTTCCTGGCATGTGTTCTGATGAACTGCTTTTTTCTTTACTCAAAAAGCAATGACTTTGAGTTCTAGGGATTCTATGTCGAAGTGGATTGTAGAGTAATTAAGGAGAACCATTTTCTATAACCTTAACCGTTTTTTTTCTGTTTGTAATAGAAAAAAAAATCCCAATTTAAAATACTAGCTTGTTAGAAAGAACTGCTTTGTATTCTATTGTTCAGCTTGAATTAATTCTTTGTTCCAGGAATAGTCCAGATGAAAGTGCATTCTTCTGAGACCTTGGGTGTTCATAAATCTAGAAATAATGATGAAAATAAAACTTACTGAGTTTGTGAAGAAGTTTAGCGCGGATCTAGTAAAGTAAACCGGTCACATTAAGATAATGCAGTTTTAATAATCTTATCTGACACTGTAAAAGACTTATATTATGGTACTTTTCAGTAACTGCTTGTAATACTCTTGGCACCTTCGTAATATTAGTCTATATTTGTGCATAGTCTGCCCATACCTCATTCACTGTAGCTTGCCATAGGGGGGCTTTCAAATGAGTACAGGTTCTCTTGTCTTAAGTAGACTTTAAACTTTCTTGTCTTAAATTAATAAGTACTGGAAAAAATAGCAATACAGTGTAGTTGCACACTTGATGTGATTTGCGTCATGTAGAGTAATTATCAGTGATGAATGTTGGATATAGTTTGTCAGGATTGTTTATTATTTGAAGGAGTGCAGTAGCATCTCTGCTGCAATATGGTATGGGTACTGTGCAAAAATGCAGGTACATATACTCCTGCAAAAAATGGATTAGTGGCATGTTTAGCGTTGTTGTCTTCTCACACCCAATTTAGCTTAAAGTACTCGGGAAAAGTCTCAAATTGGTTTTGCCGTTTAGTTCCCAGTGAGCAATTCCTGCTTTTTTTTTAACTCTCACCACACCTCTGATTTTAACATGGTTTAGTTCACTGATGAAAAGTGGTGTCAAAGCATTCTAGTTTTGTGCTTAAAAGCTTTTGGAGAGATGTCTACACCAGCAAGCAAGTGCTATTTCAACACTTTTTCATTGTGTTTATTTTAGCTAGCAAAAATAGTAGCCTCAGATGTTTTTTGAATGAGAAGTTGTATAAGGCTTAAAAATAATTGTGTATAGGGACAAATTTCTCATAGAAATAAACAATATATGAGAATTCCACAAGCATGTCGAAATTGAGTTCAAAGCTACTTGTATAAATTTTGAAAATATGTGGAGTGAAAGCTTTTACAAGAATTCATCTCTGTTAATGCAGCATTTTCATAGTCATCACACAAAATTGGTTGGATATGTCTTTCTGAAAACCAGCATGATCTGAAATAGGTCATTGAATTTGAACGTGTTATAATTGTGTATTTTTTTCTTTGCACTGCTTTTAATCATTTTCATTTCCTACGGAGCTCTATTTCCTTTTTTGAATAGGACTACTGTGAAATGGTATTTTGCCAGCTCTCAGAACTATCTATTCTGGTGGATCACTTTTATATAGTTGGAATAGGAATTCTGAAAGGCATTTAGATAGATCCTACACATGCATTTGCGATAGAATGAATTTTTTCAGTACATATAACTTCACTGATGAATTTTATTTGAAATACTTGTGACCAAGAAAATTCTCGCTTCACCCAGTCTTGTGACAAAGGCGGTCAGTCTTTTGTTCCTTTTAAACCCATTTAACAATCGATGCTCTAAGTCCTCAGAACTTTATTTGAGGAAGGAGTAAATGGATTTAACTCTCATATGAGAAAATACTATAGTTGATATTTTCTTTGACTACTCCTTTTTCTTTAAGTCTAACAGTCATTTGGTTCAGGCTTTGTATGGGCAGAAGGCCCATAAGGCCCATATATAAGGGTGTGTGTGTATGTGTATATATATATATATATGTGTGTGTATATATATATATATATATTTTCCTCTTGAGTAATACTGATTTTCTGTGGGTTCATTTTGAGACTTAGAGAATTTATGATACAAGCTGACATGAGATGCCTGAAGTGTGTGCTACTATTTATATTGTGTGGGTCTATCAGCTGAAGTAGTTGACTTAGATTTTGTATCTTCCTTGAACGCCTTTATAGCATATAGTCCCTAGAAAAATATGATGAACTGCAATTAATTTTTTAAGCATTTAGATTGCATTAAGAATATGTGCATTGCTGGTCTTACGGTCTTTATAAGACATGTAAAGCTCTTATGGCCTTTACAGATACATGCTGTATTTGGTGAATATATGTTAGGTGTGTAGAGGGTCATGAGGGACAAGAAGATAGTAGAATTGGAGAATATTTTACTGCAGCCTTCTTCAGCTCTAAGTAAAATAATGTAAACACCCCGAGTGCTGCAATTCACTGCCGGCCACCTGGTTGACTTAGTTTTTTTACATAGGTGTCATTGTGAATCTTATTTTTTTGTAATATTCACAAGTATGTTTTTAAAGAGCATCTTAGCTATAACTGACAGCATCTGCAGTACTAACAGCTCTTCATAATTAAAATGTTGATAAGTTGGAAACAGTGTAATGAAAAAGACCAGAAAACCTGAGCACCATTTCTCTTACTCAAAGGGAAAAGGTATTGTTGTGAGGCACTTATTTCAGGGGAGATTTTGAGTAGTTTTAAGGAAAAACTGTAAATATTGCCTTTTAATTATAGCTTTGCTGGTTGTGATAAGTAGGCCAGAACCACATAATCTTCCTTTCTGTATAAGAATGTCTGTTAGAATTTCGCAGTTCTGTACATGTGTGGGCTTCAGTTGTGAGTTTTTGTTTTTCCTGTTAGTTTGATCATAATTGGACAGTTAGCAACTGTCATTACATCAGTTGTCCTTAGAACTGATCCGGTTTTTGAATAAACCTCCTTGAACAGCATGGGAGTTTGTATTGCCTTTTGTGGCTTTTGTCTGTATTTGGTGAAATCTGCACTGTTTTGTTTATTAAGATTTTAAATTACATGGTTCTAACTGAGGCTCAAGTGAATAGATAGGATTTTTCCCACTCCGTTGTTGCGTTATGTAGCAATGCATTATTAAACAGGAATTAACATTTTTCCCTGCTACATAGTGGTGGATAAAGGAGATATGAAAGGTGCTTTAAAACTTACTAACAATTTTGATATTAAAAAATATTATATAACTTAGAAGCCTTTCATGGGGACGGTCTTAAAAATTTTCCAACGTTGCTTTCTTTTAATCTGATCTGGGCAGGTGTATCTTGCCTAACGTGGTGCTTCTCAGAACTTCAAATAGGTGTTCTGAAGCCTGTGCCTTTGATCTGGAGGGCCGGTAGTCTCTATGCACAAACTTCTAAATTTTCATGACCACGAAAATTCCGCAGTGTCTGGCATGTCTCTGTATGTGATAAAAGTATTTTATGATAAATTGTGACGGATACTCTTGAGACAGTTAGATTAAGTCTATTCACAAAACTTAACGATTCTGTTACAGTTCAGCATAAGTTCTCAACCCTCAGGTTATGCATGTGATCACTGAATATTAAATTTGGCTTCTTGTAGCTATATGTAGAAAACCAGTGTTGAAGGACTGAGTTCTTCTCTCTTGTTTCAAGTCAGTTTTGAGGAAGCAGGGATCAGGTTTAGGCATTATAGAAGAAAATTAGCAAAACAAAGCCTGTTTTTTTTTTTTAGTATAATTAAAACCATTTAAATTATTACTATTGGTAAAGGTGAAAATACTGATGTACCAAGAGCAGTAAATACAGTTAGATGATTTAAAAGAGGAACTTCTGTGTAGAACATTTCATACAGTTTAGGGAAGGGACAAAAAAATCTGCCTTTGATGTTTGAATATAGTAAGAAAGAGAATACATTAAATATTCGCATTTGGACAGTGCTTGCTGTGAAGTTAACTAGGTTCTTTAGTTATTCGTAAAACTAGTGTTTGAAGGGTGGAACTGTCTTGCTTTTAGGTTAAATAGTGCAGTAACATTCATGGAAAACTTGCTTTAATTTTTATGGTTACGGATAAGACACATTCTGTGGAAATGCCAATTTTTGTTTAATATAAAAAAGGAACTCATGAATGATGATAATAACTGAAATTGTGTATGTGAAGGACAAAATCAAAAACTGTAACTTACGTCATCAAAAAATCATGAAGTTCTCTTCTTGTACTATAGAAAGTCTGAATATGGGAAGTGCATGTATTTCTTACATTTTATTCCTGAAGAATCTCTACTGATGTTAATAGTTTGTCTTCTTTCTTTCTTTCTTTCTTGTTATTCCGTTTGTTTTTAACATGTGGTATAATCAGGACCAAATTTTTAATAGTATCGTATATGTGGATATAATTTCTGTCTGTAACATTGGCTTTTTTTTTTTCTGTTGTACTTGTTTCAGTGTTAGATTTGCTTTTCCATGCACCGCTGCTATGTGTGTCTGCAGGTGGTATATACATTATATATGCAAAAAAGAAAGGTTATTGCCAGATTGCAACAACACCAATTGTCCTTAAATCTCTAAGTGATTGGCTAAGTGTGTCATCTTCTCCCTACCCCTACACTGGGAAATTGAAAAAAAAACACCCTTTTTTTAGTCTCTTTATCTACCGTAAAATTTTATCTTTTTATCTATCATAAATGTTCTTGAATTGTTATGCTGTTGATAACTCTGTTCCCATAGTAATAAGCCCAGCAAACCTCTTCAGGTCCTCCTTGTCCCCTTTAGCCCCCAGAATAACTTAGTGTCACTGGTTTTGAAGTGTCACAGGGAAATGTGGCTGATATCTGAATATGATGTGCATTTATGTTAATATCTGGTGTGCATGTCATAAATTTCCTCTTTGAACAATTAAAAGTTGATTTTGAACAATTCTTAAATGACAAACCACTTGTTAATGAACTAATGTTTTTTTTTTCTGTTGAAAATCTGATTGCTCTGAGACCTGGTGTCTTCCACAGAGGTTACGGATGTGTAGAACAGATGGGTAGAATTCTTTCCCCTTATAGTTCTTAACTGGGATTGAAAAAGCTATCTTCACTATACTTAAGAACTATTACAATTCTGGTATAATACAAGTGACTAATATAAAAGATTTACTGAAAAATACCCAAATTTGCTACTTATTTAATGGAAATTATTTATTTCAACCTTTTAGTGTTGGAATGTTGGTATTTAACTAATAGAAGTATGGTCATGTTGTAACCCAAATTTTAATACGTTTTGACTTTTGGGTAACTTTTTTTTTTTCTTCTGTGCTTGTATACAGTTATGAGAAGAAGGCAGGAGTGTAACAGAGATGTTTCTTTGGATAGTGACCCTTAATCTGTTATGGCGATTACAAGGCAGCCTATTTTATCTGGAACATTGTAGCTGGGATTATAAAAGAAGATGAGGAGAATTAGGGAGCTGAATTTCATTGCAATTTAGGAACTCCAGCAATCTATTATTTTTGTTCATCAACTTTGGTAGGTTTTAGACAAACAACTTTACTTCCTCTTCCTCAAAGACTTAAGAGCAAAAGGCAATGTCAGTGGGAGGGACTGAGCCACCTTCCCTCCGCTGCAGCGTAAGAGCCTGCGTGTGGGGCTGCTTTGGGGAAATGGGAAGCAGAACTAACTTTGTGGTAGTTTGCTCTTATTTACAAAGCCATAAGACCCTGAAAAGTGTACCCTTAGCTGTTCTACCAAGTCTTTTGCAGAGTGCAGTGTTACGATGTGAATGAAGTTGTTAGTCTGGCCTTATTTGTAAATGCTGCAAGGGCTGCCTCGCAACTGATAACGTTTTGTGCCGCTCTTCTGTCATATTGACAAACTTCGTTTGGCACCAAGGGGAGCACATCTGAACTCTTGACGTGCAAAGCTGCTTGTCTCTCCCCTTGTGTTTGAGATCTCCAGGGTTAACCTGGAGAGGTGAGGGATGTTCTGCTTCTGCTGTTACGCAGGCCTTTCTTTTTCTCCCATAGCTTGAATTTGAGGAAACTAGGTTTAAGACTGCTACTTTCAAGTCAGTCAAGAGAACTCTGACCTTCTCTTTGTTCTTCAAAATACTGATATCCTTTTGGACAGGAAAGAACAAGTAGGACATTTTTTGATGTCAAATGTTTACATTTATTCCTCTGTTTCATTCAGAATGGACTTTTTGAGTGCTATAATTCCTCTGTGCTGGTAGGCTGTACTCCTTTCCTTTTCGTCTTTTTTTTTTTCTTCTTTTTTTTCTTTTTCCCTCACAGGTGTGATTTACACCTTAAGTGATCTATGCAAAATCAGAAATAGGAGGACTGCTGGAGTAAGCCAAAAACATATCTGACAATTCTTCTGTTATCTCATGAAGTTAAATATGAAAGAATAGATTAATTTGCAATGTAAACTTAAACCTCAGCTCTAGCAGAGTTCCCAAAGTAGTGAGAAACCTCCTCTTCCTTACTATTGTTAGGTTGAAGTGCTTTTAGGAAATAAGAGGTTTCGTTATAGGTGTCTTGTAATCATTCTGCCCTTTCAGGCATTGTAATAGTAACAGGCATTGTGGAAATATTTGTTTGAATTGAATGTGTTTGAAACTGAACGTTTCTAAAAGAACCTTAGTTAGGTTATGTTCTGTAATGAGACCAATAGTGCTCTGAGACAGTGCCTTGGAGGTAGACCAAACCTATAAATCACTAGGAAGGAGGTGTGACTTCATCTGTTAAGAAATCAGGTTTTAATCTATTTACCTCATCATCTGCATGCTGTCAGGATAGCTTTTCTTTGCTGCTGAAGGCATTTAAAAATGAAGGGGAAAAGGGTTTACCCAAATCCTATGCTTTTGGGCTTCTACTTTAATTGACAAAAAGACTTTTTTTGTCTTAATCGTGATTTCTGCTTACTTATAGTTCTGCTTTCGCTGTGCAAAATCTGATTGAGATGGGAAAGAGAGGTGGATACTGTGATTCCTTCATTTTTGCTACTTTGATGGAATCTTGCCCGTTTTACAGAGGCCAGAGCCTTTTTGTCTCTTTTTGGTTGATTTTTCTCCAATCTTTATGGGGATATGAGGAGACTATTAGTTCTGGTTACTCTGCTATTTTTTTTTTTTTGAGCCTAGACATTGCTGGCCATCAATACTTGCAGCTGGAAACTGGAGAAGCCAAGAGTAAGGGTAGCCCACCAAAACAAGAGTAAGTCTTGGACATTAAGAACTGGGTGAAGAATAAACCACAAATGATAAAAGTGATGCTGATATTAAGTATTTTAAGTGATCGCTGCCAGATGTCATCAATTATCTATAGATACAGATTTTTCCCCACAGCCTCTGAGGGACTGTAATAGTGTCATTTGCTGGCACTTCTAGAAGATGTGGTAAGTACTGTATCACCATCTGCAGTTGCTGTTCTGGGTCACAAGCAAAAAATTTGGTTGTTAAAACGAGTTTGGGTGATGCAGTACTGTGGTTTCCTTATAACTCCTGCAGCAATTGACTGAAATGGGGTAGGCTAAATGCAAAAGAACAGTAGGAAGTTCAAGGTTTGCCTTTTTCTTTTTTTAAACTCCTAGCTTCCATTCATGTTTTTCAGCGTGTAACAGTCAAAATCTATGCAGATAATTCTGTGGAGAAGTGTTGTGTCTGATGTATCTGGTTATCAGTGATTAGCTTTTATCTGTGAATGTGTTTTAAGTGCGAGTGGAATTGTTGATGACTTTGCTAAAAATGTTTCCTGGGCAATGAAGTGTAGCCTCTGCATCCTCTTGTTGATGTGTGGATATCTACATACTGATGAAGATTTCAAACCTCAGAGGAGTGTGAATATTGAACTTTCTTTGTCATTAGTAGGAAATTATTGTGTCTGCTTATAGTTGAAGAATTTCTTCTTCCATATCCTAATACACCACTTTTTAAGGGATTTTCCTGGAGCAAACACTAGGAGGTTTTTCTCTATCATTGTAAATTCTTGTCTGTTAACAACAACATTGGAAGAGTTTGTAAAAATTTATGTGGTGCTAAGATTCTGACATGCGAAAGGTGTCACTCCTGCTTTTTTTTCCGGATTACCTCATCCGGGATTTACCTTCATCTAGGATGAAGGATCAAGGCAAAGGGTACTAACTAATGTGTAACAGATTATTTAATACCATCCTGATGAAATGCCTTTCTTGGATGGAAATGGAGACTGCTGGTTTTGTGTTTCCTGGGCTGTGGGTCTGTACCCCTGTGACAGCACAGGTCTAGGTAGCAGCAGTCAGCTGTTTGTCCCCTCACCCATGGGGACAGGAGGCAAAATAGGCTGCAATTACTAGCAGCAAATGTTTACTCAGAGGGCTGCTAACTAACTTTAATTGTTGGTATCCACTCACTTCCTTCAAGGTAGAGGGAGCATAAACACTTACAGTCTGTAATTACAGGCACTTGTCACTCCAGTGCTCTGGAGTATTAGACCTGAAGGATGCCGTGGAAAAAAATGAGCCACGTGTTGGTTGCAGGAATCATTCCAAAATCAATCTGTTTTACTTGGTGGTGTGTAGAATGGTCAAAAATACTATGCAGCTAGTCTGTAAGAAACATGCTGAGTTGCAGTATTTACAACTTTTGAGAATTAACAGTGCCTGCTTGGCCTGAGATGTTTCAGAGAACTTTACAGAATTTGTCTAGAAACTTTTGTTGCAGGAAGGCTCTGACCATGCTTTTGTGAGTATCTGTCCATATGCCTCCTGTATCCTCTCTGTGGATCCTCTTACGGAGATTCTGTAGGTCACTTATTACCTCTTCCTCCCTTCTCTCTTGCCCATCCCTTCCTTAAGAAGGCTAAATAGCTGCTTACTAAGTAGCCTTAGTAAGAATAAACAGTCAGGAATTCAGTAGGTTCTGAATGGTTTCCTCCTTAGCCGCCTCTGCCTCCAACTTGCAGCACTTGAAGCTTGTATTCTAAGAAAAAGAACAAATTTTACAGAACAAATGAGCAAATGACAAATTGAGAAGAATATGAAATGAGCTTGTGTTCAAGGGGAACATTGTTGGAAAAACTGAAAAGAATGGAAATTAACCTTCAAAGTGTTCATGCCTGTACGAAGTTACCTGGATTTCTAGTGGTAGATTTACTTCATGTTCTGTCTAAATCTGGGGGTTTCAGTGTTGTTTTTGACTGCAGATGTGAAAGTCAGGGGAAACAAACACCTTGCTACAGCAACGGCCACAAGTTCATAGCCATCTTCACCAGTGCTTTTCAGCTGGAAGAGCAGTACTGGCAGTTTAATAGCTCGGTCTTGCTCAGGGAGCCCTGATCTTCCTGCTTCCCTGCTGTGCAGCTTTGGCCTGTGCCACGAGAAGGGAGCTAATAGTTCTGTGTGTGACTAGATGTGTGTTAGTACCTGGACTTGGGCATCTAGCTGTCTGCACCTTTCGATTTAAGGAGTTCTAATGAAGTTATTCCAAAAAGGTAATATTAATAATGTTGACTCCTAGGAAGGAGTCACTAAGAAGTGTATTCAGGACTCTCAGCTTTATATATTGGTCTCACTCTTCAGATAATTGCAATAGAGTGACAGTGATAGTTGGTTCTGGCTCAGTTTTCAACAGGAATGACAGACACTTTTGAACAAAGGGCTGAGGTGTAGCTGAACCTGTGCTGAGGCAATGCTGTGGAAGAGGATCCTTTCAATTCTTTGCAGGTGTTTCAAATGAAACTCTAGTACTTTGTGTGCAGTGACTTATAGCCTAATTACCTCTAGATATACTTTGGGTGTGTTTTGTGTTCAGATATTTTTGTTTGAATTACATCTTTGCATCATTAGCATGAGGCCACTGAAGTTTGGAACTTTTCCAACTAGTGGTTTCTTACCAAGCTGAACAGCTGTACCTCCTGCTAGTACCAGACTTGACACTTTTTGCATTTCCAAAGAAAGATAATCTTTAGATAAAGTGAAGTAAATGAACATATTTCCTGTATTGAGATATTTGCTTTATTGTGTCTTTCTGAATCTGGGTTAACGGGTTCGCAAGCACGACAACCACGCAATTTGATTTTAAAATATAACCATAAGAGTTTACAGTAAGAATGGGAATGGAGTCTCATGTAGGCTCTGATCTTGTAATCACATTTATGGAAGTGGATCACTTAGATGATTTATGTGTAGGAACTTAGAGTAGCGTAAATTCTAAATCTTCATTGTTGGGTCAGACTGCAGATCAGGATCAAAGTCTTTTAACAGTGATGCTGGAGAAGGTGTTCTACAGAGTTCTGAAGTAGCATCACAAACTAGTTTTATCTTTTCATTTTGGGGAAATGACAGTGAAAGCCTGATTTAAGAATGAGAACAGAGATGAACTTGCTTTCTAAATATTCTAGGATTATTGAGATGATGATGACACAGGAGCAGCTTATCTGTTCCAAAACAGACAACTTTTTGAAATTTTCAGAGAAAATGATAACATATTTTTTTCTGAAGATTTATTTGCTGTTTGATACAGTGCAGTTATTTAAAATGTTAGGGATCTTTGGCTAGAAGTCACTGATGAGAAAACAAGCTAGCTAAGTTTGATGCTTTTTAGAATGCAGCTCTTCGAACTCCATGCCCTAGCACGTTAGCAAATCTGCTTCTCAGAAAACCACATGGCTATTAGTAATCTAAAGCCTAAAGCGAGTAAGTGGCAGAAAGCTCTGTGTTTGTATTTAGTGAGTTTGCAGAAATAGTCTTCCCAATCATTTTTTTAATAGCATTTGGATTAAAAGTAGAAATAACGAGCAGTTTGTTTTTAACTATTTTGAGAACAGATCTGAATTATTAGGTGTACTACCCATGCAACAGATAAAAATGTTTACTGACTAACCACAAAAGAAGCAGTGCTGCAATGTCTCTTCTTCAAACTAGTAATCTGTGATTTGCCTAATTTATTCTGAACTTTTTTTTCCTTTTGGTTTTTAATGTGGTGAGGCAATTAAATTGCAATTCAGATAAAAAGGTTGTCATGTTGGTTGAGAGATTTGTGTGATTAGCAAGGGGAGAAATACTATAGGTAAATGTTGCCCTCAGCCTGTTCTCGCTTTGAAAATAAAACCTTTCTTTTAATAAAACCTGAGAAGCTTTTACTTTAATTGTTCTCTGCAATATTAAATGGTTACCTTCATTATCAGTACTTGTAAAATTGCTTGTTCAGGAAGGCTTGAGAAAATAATTTCCCTGAAGAGACACCAATGTATCAAATGCAAATTAAAAAGAAAAATCATTCAGTATTGTAGATAGCAAGCAGGAAAAAAGCTTGGCAATTCAACCATATTTCTTCTGCTATTTTGGAGTATTGATTTTGGGAGAATGGAGGCCAAGAATTTCCAAAAGTGTTTGCGGGCTGCTTATGCTTAGACGCACATTGACAAAACTCTTAGTTTTCAGAAACATGCAGATTAGTAGGTTAATAGCTCTGGTATCCGGAGAGTGGAAAAAGTAGTAAATTGTAGGGGGTTTTTGTTATTGTTGTTGTTTTCATGTTGTAATCATGAAAACCTTTAATCTTAACTGAAACTCCCAAAGACTAAAAGAATGGAGGAATATGTGGCTTGTTTTGATTTTCTTCACCATGTTCTCCCTTCAGGGAGCGAATGCACCTTAATATGAGCTTTACTTTTGTTTATAGTGCCTAGAAAACTTGATATTCTGAAATTAAATCTATAAAGTGACTTTTTAATTTAAAAAAGTTGTATTTATTTTTGCCTTTGATTACAAATGCAGGCAAATCTAGTCTTCCTTGTCTTTCCTTGCACCCTTCCCTTAGTGTTTTTCAGGTGGAAGAAGAGGGAGCAGAGAGGTAGGATAGTTTTGCTCACGTTTGTCCTCTCTCGTGTAATGCTATTCTTTACTCTGTTCTCACTTTCTGCTTTCATATTTAAGGCTGCTTTGAAAGTATGAGCTGACTCAAGGATATTTTCTTTCTTTACAGTGATGCTGGGAATAGTAGCTTTATTTTCTTTAGATGTAAAATGTTAGATGAATTTATTTTTGTATGAACTTAACTTTAAATGTTGCCTTTTAAATTGGATTAGTTAAAATGTGTTTTTCTAAGTTGCCTATTGCTTGAGTGTATGATAAACTTTGTGTCCTGGCAGCAGCACATTTCTGCTGCTGCCCTTACTGAGCCTGTGCAATTGCTGCAGGTTCAACCTCATACAGAGAGCATCATATTTTGAAGCACCTTTTTTGACAAATAATTTAGATTGATAAAACACATTTATAAATAGATTTTTTGCAATTTCATGCATAGTTGACGACAAAATTGGTTTTCTGCTATGTTGAGAATTTTTAAGGAGCATCTGTCACTAAACTTCTCTTGATTTGGTATTTAGTAATTTATATATTGTGTGAGTAACAGATGCATATTCTGCTTGATTTGCTGTCTGTCTTTTAGGAAATAATTCAATCTTTGTGCAATAGAAATATGCTCCATACAGCTGGCAGTTTTAGAGATTTTTTTTTCCTGATATCACCTTTAAGTATTTAAATACACTGAAATATCTCTGTAGTAGGCACATAATACCTTGGCCATTAACACTGTGCTGTAAATAAACGCCTAGTTAGCTCAAGCTGATAACTAGTAAGGTTGCTGACTCTGTGACAGACATTATTGTCTTTTACTGCACGAGTTAATTTGAAACCTGATTAAGAAGGTCAAGGTTGCAGTATGGTTTATAAGGTACTAAGTAGCCTGTTAGCATGGGAGGAAAATTAACTGACCATAAGCTTTTGCAAAAGCAGTAGGGAAGAGTATAACAACACCCATGATCGCCCCTCTCCATGCTGCCCATGCTTTGCTGTCACGTTCTGTGGACTCACATATTTCAAATGATGCTTTTCATAACCAGCAAGAGTTTCAAGAAGGAGTTATGTCAGCACAGTTTGTCTTTTGCTAAAGTTTGAGAAACCTGAAGATGTTGAAAGTAACCAAAGGTGGTAGAAGCCCTTACTGCTGGCAGCAGGGAGCAGCTGCTGCTCTGGTCTGTCTTGACTCTAAACACTTAATGTTTTTTTTGTTGTTTGTTTAATGTTACAGATGACCATGGACGAGAAATATGTAAACAGCATTTGGGATCTCCTGAAAAATGCAATCCAAGAGATCCAGCGCAAGAACAATAGTGGTCTCAGTTTTGAGGAGCTATATAGGAACGCGTATACTATGGTGTTGCATAAACATGGAGAAAAACTCTATACTGGACTAAGAGAAGTGGTCACTGAGCATCTCATAAACAAGGTAGGTAATTTTAGGAATTAAAACTGAGGAATTAAAACTGAAGTCTTTTACTGGTACAGAAGAATTCTGTATGGTTATCTATTTGACAAAAATCTAGATTTGTTATATTTCCTTGTGTTGAAGTCATATTGCTGCCCTCAAAAATGCTCAGTTTAGAGCTAGATTCAAGCTTAAATAATTTGGAATTCCAGATACTGTTTGCTGTAAATCACTAATGGAAAGTGGACCATAAAAAGTATCTGAAAGTAGAATGGGAAATATCTTTAACTGAAACATTGCTGCTGAGATCTGGGATTTTTCAAAAAGATTTGTGGCCTTCTAGTGGCATATTGTGACTTTCTCGGGTAAAGTTTTGATTTGCATTCCAGTCGGTCATTTTTTTTCGTCTGTGGAACCACCGTAAAAACTTGTTTGTTATGGGCTAATGAACTAATTCACAATTTACTGAAAGAGTTGTGCTGGGATTACACTATTTAAAGAGGTGCTAGGCAGTGTGCAAAAGCATCAGCTCAGCAGCAACAAAAGTCCTGAGTAGTCTGCATTCTGTCATTTCAGCCTTTTCAAAACTGTGTAATTCAGTCCAAATTACATGCAGAAAGATTTCTGAAGAAACATTTGAGAAAAGGGCTCTTCCTGTCTCATGATAAATGATGGACCTGCACCTCTTTTGTCTTTAGGAGGAAAGTTTATTGTTGATGAATAAGTATATTATTTAAACAAAGTTAAACCTCATTATTTCTGAGTCCACATAATATTTAGAGATAACATGGTTGTAGATTCGGGGAAGATGCCTGCATTTAGTCCTTGCAGCAAAACCCCCATTCCAGCTGTCTTCAAGGAGAGATGAGTGTCTATGCTGGCTGTGGGTCCAAACTGAATGTCAGATTTTTGTGCTGTTATTACAAGTTTTGATTAGGAAAGTCATACACAATCATGTGTCTTGAATGATTACCTTGGCAGAATTACAGAGGATGGATGGGAGGTTTATGTAGAAATAACTTTTGCTCCTACTAAATGGAGTTACTACTGTTACTATGCAGAGAAAAGGGTATTACTGCTTTGGCACAATTTAAGAGATTTCTTTCTAAAATTCCTGATTTTAAGAGGGGTGGTCCAGGCAAGTGTAGTCCAAAAAATGCTTTGAATATGGGACTTTTTATTGTTTGCATGAGTGGAAATATCATATATGAAGTAGCTAAATAATTTATGGCTCTCTCGTATAATTGTAGCGCACCTGTATCTCTCAAGTACTTGTCTTGATAATATGTGCATTCATAATCTGTACTATTCATATAATATTGCCATATGTGGCAAATGATTGAGTCTTTCTGTGCCTTTCATATGCTTGTGTTTACAGCAATGTTTGATAATAATCAGGACTCTAGACTTTCAGATTTGATTAAAACTTTGAGATTTGAGCAAACTTTTCTGTTGCTATTCTGCTTATTTAAATTATCCATATACAAAATCCATTTTTGTGGGGCACTGGCTGTGTCAAATGGACAAAGAGCTGAAGATCCTCTGAGTTTGTCCTATCACTACAGTGGCCAAGAGGCTTTCACAGGTATTGATGTAGAGAAAATCTTTGTGACACTGAATGTTGTTTACCTGATGCTTTTAAAAACTGTTCTCTGATTCTCTGATCTTTAACTTTAATTATCAAAACGTATGTCTAGAAAGGATAAAAACGGATGACTAAAAGCTCAGAGAAAGTGCATAGGGTTGAAGTTTTTTAAATGAAAAGGCCTAATATTGAGTTTCTGTAGTTAAATACTATAAATGGCTAAGTTACTCAGATGTCTGGTTATGCATACCTGTAAGATAAGTCCTTCCAGGAGAAGGAGAAAAAAAAAGTGACTTCAAGTCCTGAAAACTAGGAAAACCAAAACAAAATGGTTTCTCTGGAATATTCTTAGATTCAAAGCTACTGTTTCTTTTTGGAGTTTCCTTAAGAATGTTGTGTTGGAGTAGATATAGCCAGAAGTGTGGGGAAAAAAAGTTTATTGTTTATTAAGAATAATATCAGTTCAGACACAATCATGAGGTGGCATTTCGTAAGTACTAATTGTAAGATAGATAAAACAATGTTACCTGTTTAACATCATGTTTTCTATACCAGAAAATTAATCTTCATTTTCAGTTGCTATTTCCAAGGGTAGTTCCCCTTGTTATTTACTACATATATTCTATTTACCGGTCTTTGCAAAGTTATATTCCAAGAACAAAGGGTGGATGCATGAGTTTGAAAAGGGAGAATTTTGCCAACTACAATGTTGTTCACTGAAATCCCTTAACTTTTGTCAAAATGAAAGTGTCAGAAATGATGAGTCGTTAGTAAAGGACACCAGGGCAGCGTTTCAGAGAAGCCAAACCCAAATTTTGGATATCTGGTATCCTTGAAACAGAACTGCCTTTTGCCATCAGCATCTGCTGGTTACCCTTCTGGAACCAAGTTAGATTCCTGCAGTGTTGCAGTCCAGCTCGCTAATCAAGAATAGATGTAGAGAATAGGTAGAGGCAGGCTATTTATTCAGATGTTTTCACAAATATTTGTTGAGTTTGGAATGTAAGAGGTTTTTTTTTTTTGGTGTGGCAGAGTCAAGAGCTGTATTTTTGTTTTATACCTGTTTAATTGCTAGTTGAAAGTCTTGCTCGCCCAGCATCTTTATCAGAAAGAAACTAAACACTTTAAAGTAGAAAATTATTTAACATCTAAACAAGAAAACTTAATACGACATGTTGCCTTTATAGTCTGTTTATTTGTAAATAAAGTGATAGGTGCATACGTGGTTGGTGTAAGTGCACAGGATATAAGCTCGCACGCAGCTGCTTGGTGGGGAAGCAGTAAACCAGGGAGCTTCCTCTGCAGCACTGGTAGAACGGGCTGTCCTGAGTTGTCTTGCATTTAGCACAGGATAAGGACGTGTTACACTTGTTTTGGTCTGTTGGGATTGTTATTAAAGCATAGTACAAGTAAAATCAAATTTAAAAATGGCATTGAGTACAAAGTGCTAAAGTCTTTTGCCTTAATTCAAGTATAAAGTGTCGTGACTTGAATTCTTTTGCACAGAGAGGGTTCCACAGGATCCGTGAGGCAGGGAGGCAGGAGCAGGTGTGTGTGTTGCCGCTCAGGGGACAGGCGCTCGGTGACCACGGGGCCGTGCTGCGAGCCCGGCGGGCACTGCGTGACCTGGAGCCCCGCAGCTTCATCTTCCTCTCTCCTCAAGGACTTGCAAATATCTTGAGAAGGTTTTACGTTATGTGGAGAGTGAAAGGGTGTGGGAAGCTGCCAGAAAGTCAGCACGAATCAGAATCCACAATATTTCCGTGGTTTTGGGTGTGTGGATCTTGATGTTATTTTATTTTTTCTCCTTTCGTGGAAAGGACAGCAGCTGTGGGGGTAAACAGATATTTCTAGTGAAGTGTTAGTAGGTTTGTAAAAGCAACAGATTTACTAAACTTTAAAATTAAGCTTTTCATGTATTATCTTTTAGACCATTTTAAAAGCTTTTTGTTTTTGTTATTTATTTGTTTTTTGTTTTCCTAGAAGGTGATTGAATTTTCTTCCTAGAAAAAAATTGTAATAAGTGTAGACCATTATTCAGAAGGTGCCTTGTCTCTTGCCTCTCCCCTCCAAAGGCTTGGGCTGGTCAGTTGCTAAGAGTGTTGGGAATTATGTGACTGATCCTGCTGCTGTGTCTGTGCAGATGCTGTAAGAAAGAAAATGCTGTGCCATAAATCTGCACTGGGTATACTTGACAGAGAATTATTTAAAGGAATTGAAAAATATATGGATGTACTATTCTCAAAGATGGGAGAGATGCTTGCTATGTTTCCTTCGTATTCAGGTCATATTCAGTGTAAAATAGGGGAGACAAAAGTCTTATACAAAATTTTATTCCTGCAAATATAAGAAGGCTGTATGTAAATTATGAACCTCGTAGTTTTTGTAGACTGCATATGGACAGTCCTAGTGGAGCTGGGTATGCCTGCAAACCCCCTGCATGCCTTCAAAGATAGGGGTGTAGGGATCTCTTCAAGCTCAGCTAATATAAAGTAACTTTCTGCTGATTAACATTTTCCAGACTGATTTTTTCTTAAGAGTTTGGAAGAGCAGAAACCATTTCTGAAAGCCTTCCTTCTTGACAGAAGAGAGCAAATATTCTTTCCCCCACACCACTGCAAGTCATTTTTTCCACCAAAGAGGCTTTAGTCATGCCATTTCATGGCTACAGTGTTTCGTGCATTACAATGTATTTTTTCAGTATACTGGTGGGTGAATATGGAGCATCCTCGTGTTCTGCGTCTGGAAGTTAAGCATTGTGTTTCTCAAAGGGTACTTCACTTTGCATGGCGACTCTATTTTCAATCTTCTAGCAGATTTTAGTAAGTGAAATAATTCTTGGTGCAGTGATGCTGATGGTTGCCCCGTGGTACAGGCTTGGGGAACGAAGGGTAAATGCTGGTCGCTGTCAGAAGGGCTGCAGTGGAGGAGCAGGGCTGAGTGTGCAGTGCAACCACCTCATGTGTTTCCCAAAAGCAAGAGGAGGTTGTGCAGCTCTGGGGGTAGCAGTTCTCAAGATGTCAGAAAACTCTAAGCAACCCATGACTATAGCTAGGGTCAGTCAGTGTTAGCAGGGAGGTGCCATGAAGCCGGATGGTTTGCGTGGTGTCATGTGGTGCTTCTTGCTTTGCCCATGTAAGTTAATGGAGTACGTGTAAGTAGCCTTCTGTACTGTGGAAATGATTTATTTTTATGCTGCCTTTGTCCAATAATACTCTAGTAACGGAGCGGTGTCCGTCAGCAGTTTGCAGTCAACATTGGTGTGGGTTGCTGCTGCTTGTTACGTGTGTTTTGTTTGCCTGCTTCAGTTCTTAGTACCCAGACACCTTGCCTCCTTCCATCCCATACACATTCCTGTTTATGCTACGATACAGATGATTTTCAGACAGACAAAAATTTCAAGACAGGGAAAATTGTATTAGCACGAGGATATGAGTTAGAGGTGTAATAATCACATGTCACTCTGACTGTACCAAACTATCGTCTTGGTTGCCCCCAGGAATTTGGGGAATGTGGGCAGTGTGACACTGATCCCATTTATTGCACTGGCATAGTCAAAATTAGTAGCTTGGCCTTATTAGAAGGACAGGAAAAAAAAAGAGCAGAAAGAGAGGGCATCTGCAGGGAAGTGCTCCTGACCTGGTTCTTACAAAATGGGGAAGTTGCATTTTAGGCAGCTGCCTTTTTTTTTTTTTTTTTTTTTTTTTCGGACCTTCAAAGGAAGGCAGAAAAGAACTTGTGAAGGTGACCAGCTTAAGTACAGCCAGGGTGCTGGCATCTAGTGTTGGGAATAAAATACACCTCCACAGGAAATACAAGTGCTGTATTTCTCGAGGGAAACAGAATGATTTTTGTGCAGAAAGATGGTTCTGGTGGGAGGTTGTCTGGCAGTGGAGTAGAGCCTGTGTGTTGGGATTATGTATGGTTGGTATCTCATTCATTGCATATTGAAGCCTGTCTCTGTCAGGTGAAGTTTTTGCAGAAGCTGTCGTCTGCTTTGGTGATGTGTTGAAAATAGTTGACAACAGAAGAAGTTTGGGCTGTGTCTTCTGTAAAAATCCTACTCAGTTCTTCATAGTATTGACAGGTAGCTGGAATAATGCTAGAAGCATTTTTTAAAGTCATCTTGTGAATTCATATTTTGAATTTTTGTACTAAATTATGGGACCAGAGTGGGTAAGCCAGCATGTGTATGGGACAGTAAGAGCCAGGATGTCTGTGTCAGCAGCTGCATGGGGTGGTGATGTAGCCACCGTGACCTGAGCGTTAGGCATCACAAATTAATGAGGCTGGATGACTAGCTTGCCAAAATACTTTGGATCACTGATGTGGGCAAGTTAAGTGGTCACAAGGTTTGCGTGATCATAAGAATAAATTGCTCCTGATTCTAACTGAAATAAAATCTTAGAAACAATTGGCTGGTTGTATTAATGTAGTCAGCGTCATGAAGAAAGGGATTTCTGTGTTAAGAAATGCAGTTGGAGTGTAGGACATTTAACTGTGGACTCTGTGCATTGTGAAAAGCTTGCAGTTAAATACTGTGGGTCATTCTGCACGTGCGTTGGTGGGCCGGGAGCCCGGCGGAGCGTTCCTGGACCCTCCCGTACCGCCTTGGCTCGAGCGCGTTGCCCCGCAGCCTCTGCGCACGCCTTGGCCGCCGCGGGCCGGTCCCTGCGCGCGGCCGGAGCTCGGCCATGCCGCTGGCACCTCGGGGTGCAGGAGATCCCTCCTGCTCCTGCCTCAAGCTGCTGCTTGTGCCTGATCCTCTTCAGCGCTGCTGTAGCCCAGGCGGCGGGGGAGCTGTGTGGGCAGCCCCAGCACAGTGCCAGCCCCGGCCCTGCAGACGGGGCACTGAAGACCACACAGATGCTCTGGCAGGTTCTTCCCAAAGAGAGGATGCCGGGGTTTTGCAGCGGTGTCCTTCCAGTGTACAGGAAACGCCTGAGAGGAGCATTTGGTTTAGCTTCCTAGCAAGTTGCTTGTATCGAAATGCAAGGGAAACTAAGGAAAATTTAGTAACAAATAAAAATGTGGTTCTAATTTTGTTAGTTTAGAAAAAAGCCCAACTTCACAACTACTGGTCTTCAACCTACTTGTCTATAAGGTAGCAGCTTCCAGTCTGTAACAGAAATTGTATAAAATGTTTGCCTATTAAACCATTTACCTACTTAGGTGAGGTTTCAGGTGCACGGTCAGATCACTTGGTGCGTAGCTCCAAGCCCCGCTGTGCAAGCAGAGTGTCGCAGAGCTGCAGCAGCTCCGAGCGCTGCCTGCCCAGACCTGCCGGCCTTGGGTGTTACCAACAGCCCTGGCCATCGGCACCTCCCAGCCCCGGCTAGAGCTGGGGATGCTGCTGCTAATATCATCCCCCCTTTGCAGGCCATTGACCTGCTTGCATTTGAAAGAGGGGCAGGAAACATTTCTTCAGACGCGCATTGAAAATTTTTATTTTTATTATTACTAGAAGAAATTCTAGCGTTTTATCTCGCGCGAAGAATTGTATTGTAATAGAATAGTGGGGGGAAAAAAAGCAAAGGCTATTTTTCAGAACTGTTGTTTGTTGCAATTTTATATTGTCTTGGTATGTTTTACTATATGTCATCATGACCAATTTTGTACCTGCACGTGTTCCCTGTATATGTTGCAGTGTGTAGTATTCACTAGCACTACCCAATGCTCTGAAAAGGTTTGTGTTAGTAAAGTTAAAATTTAATTGAAACATTACAGCGTAGGAAATTAAAACTTCAAGAAGTTATGTAAAATTATTTGTAACATTTGAGACTTCAGGTATTACTTTGAAATTTAATCTGTTTGGTTATTTTGTTCTGTGCGGTGTTTTGTTTTTGTTTTGTTTTTACTGGTGTAAAGCTGTGCTTTTTTTTCTGCTGAAGTAAAATGTGAAACACCTGGAAATTGTGAACTTGTGATATTCAGGGTAACAGAGGAGCAGTGTTTGAGTTTTGTTTTTATTTGTGTGTCTTTTTTAAGCAAAGCTTATGAATATTTAAATGATGTAGAAGAAAGTGATTTGGCTTCATGGCATTGTTTATTCTTGTGATAGGTGCGAGAAGATGTGCTAAACTCCTTGAACAACAACTTTCTACAAACACTAAACCAAGCCTGGAATGATCATCAGACAGCAATGGTGATGATTAGAGACATTCTGATGTATATGGTGGGTATTTGAGGATTCTGCTTTTTCGCATACTTAAGGTGATGCAGTTTTCATATGTGAACAAATGAGGTCGGGGAATGAAAAGCAAGATGTACTTAACATCCTGTGAGAAACAGTTACCTCAGACAGAGACTACTAAAAAACATATATGAGTGATGTGCTGACACCAAGTTATTTCTGAAAAAACACTTTTCTGCTGTCACTTATGGGCTGCTTTCAACAGCCAAAGAGGAATAAACAAATAATTACTTCAGTTTATGCAGTTTATTTTTCTATGACTGGGTGATCCACCTGAATAATTTCTTTAACTTGCCTTGAGCTATGACTTGTGACACTAAGATAGTGTCTTAAACCATCTTACTGTGTTTGCAACCTTCCACTGAAGTTGCTGTTATCCCTTGTTATGCAGTTACATGCATTCTGTCTCTGCAGTTATTACAGGTATGTAAGAAATGCCATTCTTATTTCAGCTTGCATCTTTATTGCTTCTGTCTTTGCCTTTAGCTCGGAAGATGCGTTTGAATTAACAGTGATTGAATTTTGAAATTCTTGAAAATAATCCTAGGGACAGGATTACTCACTATACATAGATGAGCATATAATCTTGGGTGGGATTGTTATAATTATAAAATATTTTTTTCTTTTTTTTTTTTCTTTTTTTGAGGAGAGGCCTCAGAGTATTATGCCTAAATTATATTATGTTTTAGATTAGTAGGTTAATGTTTAAAATCCAGAACCATATGCATGCTGGGAGGGTGCAGGAGAGTGCATTCTTGTGTACTATTCAAACAAAGTCTTAATTATAGGTAAAAAATATTTTGACTGCAAACAGATGTAGAAACAATAAAGAAAAAAAAAATCATGTAACTGGCTAACATGGTAATTTCCAGAGCTGAATCCTATCTAGTCTTGCTTATCGGTTAACTAGTTAATTTGATTAATTAGAATTGGACTTAGGAGAAGAACTCTAGTTAAAAACAAACAGCAGTCAAAAGCTCTTGCTTTTAATTTTAACATTTTTATTGGCTGAACATCTGAAGTTATTTAAATGCTACTTTATCTCTCAAGGAATAATTAAAATGTCAGAATAAGATCCTTGGGGACAACAGGTAATGCCTAATGGCCTTAAAAAGGTACACTTGACCTAGAAAGGAAGTGAGAATACATTACCCAATACATACACAGGGAGCGCTTATTTGTGTGTGCTGATCTTTTGATAAAATATCTTCAGTTATACTTAAGGATCTGAGTTCCTTCCCTTGACGAGAGGTTCTCTAATTTGTTTGTGGAGATCAAACACAAATCAGTTGTTTATATCAGGACAAATTAAATGAGAAATTTAGATGGGAATAATATCTGCAAGAATGGTTAATCATTAGAATAACTGAACTCAGCCAGTGGCGAACTTTCTGAGACATCAAAAGATGGAAATCAGAGCTTTCTAGGCGAGTAACTGTTACATTTTTAAGCAAAGACCGTTCAACATTTGGGTGCAGGAGGTTGGATGCTCCAAGATGCAGAAGTGGTCAGACTGAACAGTGCAGTGTTGTCTGCTGCCTCACAAAGTCAGTAAGTGGTTCATCCCTCCGATCCCTTTCCTGCAGAGAAAGTCGGTTCATAGCCCCTTTCTGCTGCAGTGTGTGGAGGATCAAGTAGCCCTGTCCTTGTCCTGTCTTATCTATTAGGCAGGAGCTCCTTACCCATTAATTTCACTGACATCAAACTATGGTTCCTTTGGTACCGGGAGGTAAATTTCATGATTGTGTCTTCTTGAATTCTAACGTGACTGTCTTAAGTTCTTGCTTCGGCTAAGCAATGTATGTCCTAGTCTAAACTGAGCTCTACCTGGTCTCATGCCGGTTCGTGTTCTCGCCTGATTTTGACCAGCAGCCGCACTATGATCTACCTAGTTCCTGCTTAATTTCTGGTCTGCTTTATAATGTAGTTCTAGTGTAAAATTTTGTGACCTCTAATTGCCCAGTAACTCCAGTTCTAGTCAGCTTGAGATATTTCAGTTTCCACAACTGTTCCAGATATGTGTGGCCCTACCCACTGTGTTTTGTCATCTGTATGAACTAACTCTGCTCCTTTTAGTTCACACATTTAGGCCACAATCATCAGTATCAGAATACATGTAATGACTCTCTGTAAATTCATGGAATGGTCTGCAGCCCTATATTAAGCAGTGAAGTCATCTACTACATTTGGTTGTATCCGAAATCCGGGCTCAGCTGTGTTTGCAGTGTCATACATATACCTATGATAGCTTTTTATTCAGGAACTGGATGCAGTGAGAGCAGAGGGGGTGCAGGTTTTTGGTGTCCCATGCAGTTTCTGTGTGTGTGTGTGTATACTTAGAATGGCTTATGGAAGGGATATTATACTGAATTTTGGCATCCCAAGTTCATTGTATGTATTATTTACATTAGCTACATTTAAAGCAATTGCAGTTGTGCTGGTGCAGTGATCACACCCCCAACTGCATTATAGGTGTGTGCTCAGTGCCAGAAAACCCTGCCAGAGATTCACGGGGACTCTTGAGAGTGCAGGTTTGCATTTTGAGGGAGGCAGAGCATCCCCTTCTGCTTGGGGCAGTGCACAGAGCTGATGTCTCGGTTTAGGCTAGTGCTGCACGGTCAGCCTGTGAGTTTGGAGCTCCTGGCAGAGGACTTGGTTGTTCGTGTGCACGTATGTAGGTGTAGGGAGACGTTATTTTACTCCTCAGAGCTGGGGTCAAAACGCTCGACACGTTTAGGAGTTTCCAAAGGCTGCATGTCACTGCAGTAGGCCCCCGTGAAGAGAAGGGGCAGAATGTAGCCTGGATGATGTGCAGCAGGCAGCTTGCTTTACCTGAGGTCAGGATGATTCTGCAGCATAAGCTGCGCTGTAGTTGTTGAGTAATTGGTGTCTGAAGCTCCACCTGCGTCTCCTGTGAGTAGCTCTTTACCACCTGCTGCTTCCCCATGGGAAGGGATTGCTGTTTCCTGGCCTCGGCTGCCAAACCTGTTCCCAGAGAGGGATTCCTCTTGCCAGGGTGTTTGTTTGGGAGAGCTTCCAGTCAATAATGAATTTAATCTGTTACCAGGGTAAGCAAATTAGTAATATCAGAAACCTTAATAGTGCTACCCTAATTTGGGTGCTGTAGAGTGGTCTGCCCTGTTAAAGAGGCACTGCTGCTGCACTGAGGAGAGTTTCTGGTTGGTGCAGCTCCTGTTTCCTGGCCTAATGGCTGTGGTTAGCACTGCCACAACAGAAACTGCGTGTGTGACTCATCGCCATGGGCTTTATCTGCCTTGATACCTGCTGCTGCCCTGCGCTTCACAGGCCTAAATATTCTTTAAATGTAATTTATGGGTGTGATGCAGCACATAAAATGATATTGATGGAATGAGTGGGGAAATTTATACTTTAGTTCAAACATTTACCTTTGTCCCATACAAAATTTCATGGGGTTTTTTTTGTTTTGTTTTTGTAACTATGTAAGTTCACAGAAAACTTCATTGCAATCAAATCTGATTAGGAGCAGAACATTTTTAACTTGTACATGCCTTGGGATGTTGTTATTAGTAAAGCAGTATTTTTAATAATTACCTGAACTGTTTTGTTTGAGAAATGGGCTATGCCCTGAAAATGAAAGAAAAAAAATTATCAAAGCTCATCTTAGAAATACTTTAACAAGTCCCAGTTCTTCTGTTCCTAATGCTGTTTAGCACCGCTAGATATTATGCAATAAGACACATTTGGTATCTGATACTAACTTTTTTGATAGTCTTGCTTTTTTAGGCAATTGATGAGCTGGAGAAATGAATAGAAAAGGAATTAATAATCAAAATGAAAACAGACTTTTTTTTTCGTAATTACTACCTGTATTAGGAACACGGATGGGATCTAATTAGGTTGTCTGGACTTTGCAAAGAGTAGATTTGTTCAACCTCCCGTGCACTAAGAAGTTAACTTAGAGGAAGAAGTGTTTCTGTGAACAGTGGTAGGAAAGAAGCTCCCCATTAAGGAACAAAGCGGGGCCAAAGGAGGGGGATTGGGTGGGTAAGAAATACCTCTTTGGGATTATGCAGTGAGCTTTCTCTGTACCTGGGGGTTCCTCCTGCCCCTGACTAAAAGGAGTGAAAGGTGTGGGTTTATTCTGGCATCCTTCTAGTCATACACAAATCTGGAGCTAACACTTACTAATCAGTATAGGCTTACCGTGTAAATGCAGATTGTTTGTTCGTTTGGGTATTTTTGGGAGGGGAAAGGAGGAATTTAATGAAGCTGTATTAGTTTCATGAAGCTTTTTCAATTTGAATGAAAATGAATTTTATCTGGTTCAGCTGAATTTCTTACGTACAATGAATTTTAGGAAAGTCGGGACCGACTATGAGAACATCAATAATCTCTGTTCATGAAGGACGAGAAGCTGAGTTTAGTTATTTCTGTATCTTATAAATATGACTGATGTCTTGCAGTTTTGAATTGCACAGGTGCAGTGAATTTAAAAACTTATTGCTCTCTGTGTGTATGTCTTTATTCCAGGACCGTGTATATGTGCAACAAAATAATGTGGAGAATGTCTACAATTTGGGTTTGATTATTTTTCGAGATCAAGTGGTGCGCTATGGTTGTATCAGGGATCACCTGCGACAAACGCTGCTGGATATGATTGCAAGAGAAAGGAAAGGAGAAGTTGTAGACAGGTAAGATGCTTGTAAGTGGCTGTGGATATGTTTCTATCAGTTTTTAAGAGTGAATCAAGAACATGAACAAATCATCACTTCAATCTATGTATGTTCACAAGTAAACTAGTGCATGATGCTCTGGGAAAAGTTTCATGTATGTTTAATTATTTAATATAATAATATGCAAGCTCCTTTTTTAATACTTATCTTTTTGTTATTAGCTTTTGTTAAATAACTGTTGCCTTGCATCAGAGCATTTTCTTACAAAGCGGAGATGTGGATAAGTGCCCCTATTGCCTTTATTCCTGTCTGCTGTGGGGTTGTTTAATTTTCTTGTAATCTGTTTATTGGATTTTGAAGAATTTTTCTGCTTATTCCTAGTGGTTTAATTCTTTACTTATTAGTAGTTCATTTGTATCTGTGAGCCTTGAAGTCCTTGTATTCTCTTGCTGTATTTGTAGATCAGTAGTAGTGGCCATGCACTTCAGATGCTGCAGCTGAAGTAACTTGAAATTTGCAGGGGTTTTTTTGTGCTTCTCCAGTTTCAGAGCAGCTGCTGGGTGTGGAGATGTGTAAACTTCATGCTACTTTGGCTCCAGTTCTGTGACTGAGATTGCCCAACATGCAGCTTATGAAGAAAAAATACTTCCTGGCAACAGCTGCATGTTGTCCTCTGCTGCCAGAAAGTGGAATTTTTTTCTGGTTGCAATTATTTTTTATTTATTTATTTCATTTTATTGATGTATTTGTGTGCTTAACCATATGCCTTACTTGCAAATACACTCTCATTTGTTTAAAAGAAAAGTACTCTGCACTGCAACTTCACCCATGCATTTTTTTTTCTTTTTGAATTGTGGAGTTCTCCCCTACACTTGCAGTTCTCAGTTTGCTTTGTGAAACCTTTTTTTTTCACCCCTGTTTTTAGTTATTTTCTTGTATGGCAAAATATACTCATGTTACGCGAAATATGCTCATGTTAGGCAAAATATACTCATGTTAATCGATTTCAGAGTTAGTAGGACTTGTTTATTAAATATTTTTAAATAGTGATGTAGGTCATACATTGTAAGTGCCTTGGTTTAGAATAGAAATTAAAAAAAATTGTATTGTAATCCCCTGAAAAAACTGTAATAGATCACAGATTTAAGTTTTTATTACAATACTGTATAATAAGTTGGTATTCTGTTCTGAGCTTTGTTATTCTATTTTGTAGTCTCTCTTACAAGCATGTAGATTTCTCAAGTTGTTAAAAACTTACTTTTTGGCAGAGGCGCAATAAGAAATGCTTGCCAGATGTTAATGATTCTAGGTCTTGAAGGAAGGTCAGTCTATGAAGAAGACTTCGAAGCTCCATTTTTGGAGATGTCTGCAGAATTTTTTCAGGTACAGCAGCATGATATCGTAATTTTATAGTTGCTTACAAAATGTGAGAATTGGTGGTGTTTTAAGCAACCGCTACTTATTTGTCGTGTGTGTGCTTAAATGAACTAACAGAATATTTAACTAGAAGATTTGTGATGTAAATGATGATTAGATATAAAGTTGTCATTGTGCCAGTCTCGTGCCAATTTCCTGCCGTTTGGTGTATCCCTGCACTGCAAGCACAAACTCCAGTTCTAAAAGGATTTTTTGATGCCACTGCCATGAAAGACTCAAATGGCTGCAGGTTGGGCATGGAACGGGGAGGCTGCTTGGGAAACTGCCTGTGGGGAAGCTGTGTTCACTTTGTAGTTTCTACATTTGTAGGTTATATAGCCTGTGTTAAATGCTTTATAAAATGAACAAAGTCAAGGAATTAAAGTCTATGCAAGTGGCTATCCAAATGCTGAAGAAACACTGAGTAATAATTTCAAAAGGTTTCCTGATCTTTTTGGTAATAGTTTCAGGGAAAATGTCAGATGAATAGATTTTCAGTTAATTCTGCTGTTCTGTTTGTATACAGGAATTGATAGAAGTTCAAAGAGCATGTTAAAAAGGATTTAAATTGCATAGGTTATCAATTTCACAAGTCAAATACAGGATGAACTGTTTCTCTAATCTGTAAATTTGCTTGTAAATCAGAAGTGTATGTTGCCCAACTTTTAAAAGTTATTGCATTCTGCTTTTTATTCAGTGCAATGCAAAAATAAAAATTAATGCAAAATTAAAAAGTGTGGTAGGAAATAATATATTCAGCATTGTCACTAGCTAGAATAATAAGAAACGTTGATCTTCACAACTCATAAATACACTATAAACTGGTATTCAGAAGGAATTTTTTCCTCTTCCTTCTCCCAGTCCTTCTGTTTTCTTTGATTCATGTGTCTCTAGCTCCTATTGGTAACTGGAAAATAGGGTGTTTAGAATTGTTTTGGTATGAAAAGATCCAATGTTCCTGCTACATGTATCCTCTTACACACAACTTAGTCATTGCATTAAGTGCAATAGAACTGTATTTTGTGTCAAGCTTATATGCAGGCCTTTGAAATACAGTGTTATGAATTGTTGGACATACTGAATTTGTTTTGGACTTGCTTATGAATGCATTTCCTTTTCCCTTTAATCTAAAATATTAATTTGTATTAATTTTGTGTTAATCACAGATGGAAAGTCAGAAATTTTTAGCTGAAAACAGTGCTTCTGTATATATAAAGAAAGTAGAAGCTAGAATTAATGAAGAAATAGAACGGGTGATGCACTGTCTGGATAAATCAACAGAAGAACCAATTGTGAAAGTTGTTGAGAGGGAGCTTATTTCCAAACATATGAAAACTATAGTGGAAATGGAGAACTCTGGCCTAGTTCATATGCTGAAAAATGGGAAGACAGAAGGTAAGAGTGGATTCTATGGGAGACAAAAATGCTTACGATACAGTTTGTTGCTTTTGAATATGAAATTAACTGAACCTAACACTTAGGTTTCTCTGTAATTTTTTGCAATCATCTGAGAATGTCACCTGAGGGACCGTTAGAGAGATCTTAACATAAAACCAGTCTGTGTAGCGTGTTTGTGGTTAGTACCAGGCACAGGTACCTTCCTTTGGCAACCAAGTATCTTTAAGAAAGGTACTTGTCTGTTACACTCCCTTTGCTGTTTCCATGAGCCCTTGTCTTGCTTTCATTTTTTCCATCCTGGGCCTTCCAGAGGCATCAGGAAGCTCCTCGGCCCACGAGCTGCTGGCTGGAAACTGCTGCAGTCAGTGACTCAACAGTAGTATTGCAGGGCCACCTCTTGTAGGGGGAGGCTTTGTAGCAGCAAAAAACAGTTTCTAAAGACAGATATTCTGAGTGGTTGAAAAAGAGGGGTTTGCCTGAGTTTGGTTTTCTTAGTAGGTGGAGATTAGTGAGACAGAAGATGACAAAAGATATTATAGATAATGAAGAGCGTGGTCGTAGTATCTGTATTTAGAACACTGCTCATACTAGAGCAGTGAGAATGGGAACACATTTGCTGTTCAATTTGATGTTTTTTTTTTTCCTTAAGGCAGCTTCACAATTCATAGGTGCTAGTCAGAATAACAAAGCAGCCAGCGTCTTAGCTGTGAGAATAGAGGGAGTTTCTGTATTGAAAGGGAAAGTGATGTTACTTTGATATATGTTTTTTTAAACTTTAACACACTTTTTTAATTCTTAATACACTAATACTTTAATTCTTTAATAATAATAAAAGGTAAAACAGGCTTCAGGGTGAAATGATGAAGGTATGGCAGAGTACTTGTAGAAGATACAAGAATTAATCTAAGTTTTGTTGGCATTGGTTTGGTTTAGATGGAGAACGATTGTAAAGATGGGATTTTACAGAAGAGAAATGAACAGGGATCAGGTGCTGTTTTGGAAAGTCATATTTAAGCTAAACCACTCCTCAAGATTTTAGATGGATGGCACAAAGTAGTGTGAAATACTGTTTCTTCAAAACATGTATGAATTAAACTCAGATTGTACTGGGTTTTGCTTTTAAAACAAGCAAATATTTTATTAGCATTTTCATGCTTTTGGTTTTAACTTGACCTTTTTTTCATAACTTTCAACAAAAAGTATCTGATTTTGTGGATTGTGACTTTGAAAATGATGCCATGAAATACCACTGAAAACAAAGTCTTGCTGAACACTTAAATGCACCATCCTTCAGGCCAGATGCATCCTTCAGGGCAGCTTTTGCTGGCCTTTGATGAGGAGGACAGCCCCACATAGAAGAACTGAATACAACCTTTGTTTTTAATTTCCTCTGGTTGCTGCGGTTCCTGTGTTTTCAGGGGTCAAGGAAAGGAAACATCATTGGAAGATTCTGGTGCCAAAGCTGTTTGGGAGTGCTTTGGGGGTCTTGAGTGTTTGAACTTACCTTCTCTTGTCTCTTGCTGTAACAGCACAGTTGAAGTACAGCACACAGAGGTGTCCTGCATATTTCACTCTTTTTCTTTTTTTGTGTGTGTTTGCAGACCTTGCTTGCATGTACAAGCTGTTCAGCCGTGTGCCAAATGGTCTGAAGACGATGTGCGAGTGCATGAGCTCATACCTAAGGGAGCAGGGCAAAGCACTAGTATCTGAAGAGGGAGAAGGAAAGAATCCAGTTGACTACATTCAGGTAGTTAAATGTTTTAATTTTCTCCTATCTTTCTCATATTTTCCGGAACAGTGGTTAACTACATGACTAATTGAAGGTAAACCTTTAAATTTATATATTAAAAATATATATATCATTAGTAAGCTAGACTTAGAATTTATAGTCTTGGTAAATTCTACATTCCTGGAGTTTTCAGAGAAGTTAGAATTATTTATATACAGAAGTTGCTTGGAAAGTGCCTGCTTTTTTTGGTGCCTTTGGTAGCTACTTTTATTAAACAAAACATTCAGGCTGATTATATAAATGCTTGGGAAATTTTTGGTTTATTCTAAGTGATATTTGCCTCCTGCTTGAGTTGTGTGTCTGTTGGCAAGCACCTTTACAGCATCTGTTTTGTTTTATGTTATATTAGCTATTGATTGTTGAGACAAAAATTGTGTGCCAGTATTTCATAGCAGGATTAACTATGAGTGATAGGTAAATATGTTGTAAATCATAACAGATTTCTCTTTCCATTCTCACTCTTCCTGAGAAACAGAACGCTTTGCATTTTAAAAGATGTAAGTGTTCTGTCTTGCTTTTCATCTCTTTCTCTAAGTGGTGGTGCGTAGCATTAATTTATGAAGATCACAAACTGTGTTTCAAGTCTGTCATATTTCCACTCCTCCCATTTCTTTGAGAAGATGGTTTTAAACTTGCACTGAAACTCTTTAGAGCTTATTGAACATTAAGAGTGTGTGTGTGTGTATATATTTATAGCTGGAAAATGTTTGGATTTTTTTTTTGCTAACTATATTTTTACTTAATGTAAAAATATTCATTAAATAACCAATTTTAATGCATATATGCGGTGTTTATGTTAGGTCTTTCTGAGAAGTACTTAATGTATCGTTCCTGTTATCACTGTTCGATTTGAAATCAGTAGTTTTGCTAGAGCTGGTTACTATTTCAAGAAGCCATTTGAGTATAGAAACACTTTTGATTGGAGTATTAGTTGTCTGGCAATGCTGAAGCAAGCTTCTTACTGAGCTTTGACAAGAATCACCTCGCCAAGGATTGTTAAAGAGAAGAATGAATGCCCACTGATTTATTGATTTTGGGGGAAAGTTGAATGAGTAAGGGCTGCTTATGCTTTTTGCGGTGTGATTTAAAGAACAAAAAAAAAGATGCTGTGGAAAATTAATTGTCTGAATTACTTTGAAGTAATTTTCATTCCTTTTAAATCCTGATGAACCTAAAGGGATATCTTGATGAGCTCAACTGAGTAAGAATTAAAAGCTTAATTATAAAGATACTATTGATGTTTCCTGCCACAAAGACAAAAAGATTAGAGCAATGAAGCTGAAGAGGACCTAAAACTGTATTGCATATGCTTGATCACGGAGATCATCCTCAGCTAATCAGTGTGCACCCAGCCAGCTCAGGAGGATGCCCGAGAGAAGGGATTGCTGTTTGGTTACCACTAAACCCCCAAGCAGGTTTACTCTCCCCCCCCATTGACATGATGGAAGAAGAGAAAAATAACTCATAAACTGAGAAACAGCTCACTCTTCTCGTTGCCTCTCAGCCATGTTCTCCTGAATCTTTAAAGGGCTGAAGTAAGAAGGCATACAAGGAAGCTACATTATACCAGGAAGAAAAAGCATCACAGTAGTCCAGCACTGCTTCTGCAACACGACATCACCAAACTCTCAGCATCATTGGTGAGATGATTGCAAAAGCATTGCCAGGGGGTTAGATTTAAAACTTGTTGGAAGTATTTGAAAGGATGCTGAGATGCTGTTGTAATTTAAGGTACTAACAGTTTATCCTCTTTGACACCAGGTTGTTCAGATCGTGTACTCCTGGAGAGGAGACATTAGCTAACCTTGGTGAACAGAGATAGTGGGATTTAATTTGAGTTTAAAATTTCTAATACGCATTATTTAGCCTCTCTAAAGACCATTCCTTTAAGTGAGATGGTGTGTTCTTCAGAAACGTTATTACTTCCTTGAGTATACTCTTGAATGGCTTCTTTAAGTAACCATGCTTAAATATTTCCTTCAGAAACCTAGGACTTCAAGACCACTGAAGCTAAACGGTTTGTGTGGGCAGTAGCTACCTGTGATAAACTAAAGTTTACCTCTCAAGTGAAATCTGGTTCCTCTAAAATACTGCCTTAGTTATATCTAAACCATACATGTATCTCATACTTGGAAGGTGCTCAGATGATATTAAGATATTTTTCCCTCTCTATACCCAGTTGTTTTGTCCCTTGGGTAAAGATGGTACAAAGTCTAAAAATGAATGTGATAGTTTCTAATCTGAGGTTTGGTTCAAAGGATGTGGTTCAGTCCGAGCCTGTGGACTTTGCACTGCGACAACTGGAGAACTACTGTGTGTGTGTCTAGCTCTTGTATGTTCACAGCAACTCTTTAAGATTAGCAAGAAACATATGTGACTGTGTAATGCAAAACGTGTCCCTGAATAGAAACTACAGGGAGGAAAAGCTAATAAGATTTTTCCTGTTTTTGTGATGTGTTTTTTCCCTTCAAGCTTTCTTAGTAATTGCAGGGATACAGATAGTGGGTGCCTAGCCTCATCTAAAAAGATAGGTAAGGATAGGAAAACCTATCCTGAAAATCAGGATATTAGCTTACTTTAAAAAAGGAAAGGCATAGAAAGCACAACAAACAACTCCTTGAACTTAGGAACTTAAAATACATTAAAGCAACCTGCTTAACAAAGGTGATTAAATTCTTAATCTTTATTGAGTAGCCTATTACACTCAATTGCATTAGAGTTTGAGACCAATGTTTTAGCTAGTTTATGTGAAAATTGCTTCCATAAGGAATGTTTATGGCAAATATAGACCTTTAAAAATGGAAATGAAATTTCTGATGCTTGTTAACAATGTGGAATGCAGAGATCATTGCAGAAACTCTGGCTGTAGATGTGATCTTCTCTTCAATGACTTTGTCTTTTGTTACTGTTTTGCAGTTAATTCTTTTAAATCAGCGACAATGTTTGTACTTTTTCTTTAAAGGGTTTACTGGATTTGAAGAGTAGGTTCGATCGCTTTCTTCAAGAATCTTTCAATAATGACCGACTCTTCAAACAAACTATTGCGGGTGACTTCGAGTATTTCCTCAACCTCAACTCTAGGTCTCCAGAGTACCTCTCGTTATTTATTGATGATAAGCTGAAAAAAGGAGTCAAGGGAGTAAGTACAAGTTAAATTAAGAGATTATCCTTTTTATTTATTTATTTTTTAGGCAAACTTGTGTCAGTTTAAGCCAAACTGCTTTTCCAAAAATGATTTATATTACAGTAAAAGCAGCATTGCCTTAAAAAAGGGAGAAAAAAAAAAGAAAAAGAAAAAAAAAACAGTTGTATAACATAGCTGGGCACATAACACTCACATAACTACTCTGTGAGTAGTTACTCAGAGAAATACGAGGCACGAAAGGAACTCAGTATGTTGTGAAGCCTGTCCCCCGTTGCTGAAGCAGTATGCAGCTGGATTACCTTTAGCAGATACCTACCCTTTTGGGGAAAAAAGAGATTCAAGAAGGTTGTGCAGCCACCTCTCTTGGAAACCTATTCTACTGCTTTAGAATCTGTATAGTTTGGTAGCTATTCTCAATATCCAGTAATTTCTTCTGTAAATTAAATTTGAATGGGGAAAATATTTTGTTCCTTTTTATTTTATTTATACATTAATATATTAAACTAGTGTTAGTCATGTGCCTCTCCTCTAGCTTAAATAATCTTGTTTCTTTCAGACTTTCCTCATAGCTTTTATAAAATTTTCAGCGCATAGAACCTTGAACAGTATTTGGCTGAGACTTCAATGGGCCTGAATGAAGCAGGATAATACTGAGTACATCTTATGCTTAGGAAATCAAATTATAAAGTCTAGTTATTTATAAATAAGAATTATTCTCCTGAATATTTGCATTAAATGTTAGATGTAGCCTGTTGGTAATATATTTATTTGTTGTAGTGTTGGATAGGCTTTGCAAAACGATTCTTGAAATGTAGTTGTCACTAACTTTTCATACACCTAATAATTTTTTTTAAACTGTGCCTTTTTTCTTCTTCTTTTTGATATATTAAAGAGCATGTTTATCCAGGTACTTCTGTTGTCCTTTTTATCCATGCATTCTATCCATCTGAACATCATTTTCCCACTACCCTTCCCTGTTTATTTAATTCCTCAATTTTAGCTCTGTTGTTTTCTCCCCTCTGTTGAGTTTGTGCACTTAGGCTCTCTTATTCACGTCGGGCCAGTTTTGTCAGGATCTCCATAGGATACTGTTCAACCATATGTTTGCTCTTGATTACTTGAAGTAGCTAAGGTGCCTAGAACACTTGGACTGGAAGATTAAAAAAAGCATTTTTTTTTTCTTTTACAGTTAACAGAGCAAGAAGTAGAAACTATATTGGATAAGGCAATGGTTTTATTCAGGTTTATGCAAGAGAAGGATGTCTTTGAACGCTATTATAAGCAGCACTTGGCAAGAAGGCTTCTTACAAACAAGAGTGTTTCAGATGACTCTGAGAAAAATATGATATCTAAATTAAAGGTAAGACTATTTGCATATTTTAACTTCATTTTTCATACGTACAGTTTCTTTTTATTTATTAAGTGATACATAGATAACGTACGTATTGACTGGTGTCAGATACAGATTTGATTTTAATGTATCAGCAGTAACAGAAAATAGGAATAGCTTTTCTATGAAAGGTTGTGGAAATAAAGGAAAGCGCATACTAGAAAACAGAACTTACTTTCCAAAATCTGTTAAGAATTTACCAGTAAGAGGACAGCAACTTCTGTGTGGAGGCTTGCTGGCCTGACTCTGCTGTTGCTCGCCATGCCGGTTTGCTTTCGTAACGCGGGCGCAACGCTCTTGTGTTTCAGACCGAGTGCGGGTGCCAGTTCACGTCCAAGCTGGAAGGCATGTTCAGGGACATGAGCATCTCCAACACGACGATGGACGAGTTCAGGCAGCACCTGCAGGCCACGGGGGTGAGTGCGCGGCGCGGCTCCGGCAGGCTCCGCTCCCGCGGCTCCGGCGGCGACGCTGCTCCCTGGCAGGTGCCGTTCATGGCCCTGCGATCGGAAACAGGGAATGGAAGGAGCCCGGCTGGGGCTGCTGCCCTGGCACGGCCGGCAGAGGGCGGGCGCCGGCCACCCGGCCCCGTCCTGCAGCCACCGCGGCACGTGGGGAGCAGGTTGTCCCCATCACAACCGCCCGCCTGCACCTTCCTCCCTCTAAGGGAGAAACACACATGCTATGAGCGCGTTGCAGAGGTGCCCTCTTACACGTAGCTTGTCAGCCCCTGCTCTGCGTCGTGCTGCTGTGTTCACGTTGCTCGTGGAGAGCCAAGCGCTCCGTCCTGAGACGTTACAGCCACTGACCCAGGCTGCTCAGGTAGCTCTGGAGCTCGTTGCTTGTGGTGAGAGGGGCCCTCTGGCATAGAGAGTTGGAGTTCATAAGAAATTGGATATACTAAGTATTTGTGTGTGTTTGCTGCTGTTTTTTTTGTTGTTGTTGTTCATAATGTGTATTCTTTGAATGTGTTAGACCTTCTAGAGCTGAAAATACTCAGTGACAAGTCAACTATTACCAAGTTCAATTAGAATACCTAGTGAGGCTCAAGGCTTTTGTGGTAGCTAGATGTTCATCACCTGCTAATAGCACTGCTGTCCAGACCCAGACATCACCTGTGGGATGTTCTCCAACCCATGCAGAGCACTTGGGCCTGGGAGAGAAAGTCCAGGAAATGGCAGGAATAGCCCCTGTCGTTTAACATTGCGTTTCTGGGGCTTCTTGCCTGCTGCAGCAGACAAAATTTAAACAGTTACTTTGGAACTTGCACATTTAGCAACCCAGCTCTATTGCATGGAGTCAAGGAGTAAAAAAAGCTGTAATGGATTTTGGTTTTCATCACAATATTTCACTCTTGGCTAGAACTTTTTGTTAAACTCTGTACACTCTTAAATGCTGTTGTAGAATGGTGTGGGGGATTTTTGCTATATCATCTATTTTTTTGTCATCTATCTGATATTGATGACTTCATTATTTGTCCAAGTTTGGAAAAACAGTATTTATTTATTATTTCCTTATTTTGTGGAAACTCTAAATACCCTCAATTAATGCAGGAGGACATTGAAACATGAACCTGTTTTAAATTTGTGGATGTTGTTTTTCCCCAATTCTCTGTAGGTCTCGTTAGGTGGTGTTGATCTCACAGTGCGGGTTCTCACAACAGGTTACTGGCCTACTCAGTCAGCCACACCAAAGTGCAACATCCCTCCAGCTCCTAGACATGCTTTTGAAATATTTAGAAGGTATGTATTAAAGAAGGCCTTTCACTAAAGAGTTTTGGAGAAAATTTACATATTTTAAGACACAGATATGTTTTGCCGAGAGTTAAAGACATGCTAGAATACTGGTTTATATTAATTCCAGTAAAAATGAGAGAATGCAATATTCACATTTTGAAGCTTGGAGTTTTTAATTAGAGTTCTTGCAAGATTTAAAAGCAGCAGTTAGAAGTTTCTTGCAGTATCCTTTAGCTACAAAATTCCATGTAGCTATCTAAAGCACTTTCTTGGTAGATACTAAATGTAAAAAATGCATTGGACTGTTTTGATTATATTGCAGATTTTACCTAGCCAAACACAGTGGGCGGCAGCTGACACTCCAGCATCATATGGGTTCTGCAGATCTCAATGCCACTTTCTATGGGCCTGTTAAAAAGGTAAAGTGTCAGTATTATGAAAATACTGTGCCTTAAACAGTTCTTAAAATGTCAGTGACTGCCGATTGGTACTAACTTCAGAATTTTGGAAAATGTAAGTTTAAGTTTGTTACCTAATTATACAGGAAAAAGAAACCATCACCTTTATTAAACTGATTATGCCATTGTAGCAGTTTAGTTTTCCGTAAGCATTTTCTCTAAATCTGATTTGAATATATCACTCAACATCTACCTGGTCTATTACATCACAGGAAAGGAGTAATTTTTATCTCTTAAGTAACTTCCAAATCTGTCAAAAGTGAAATTAAGTATATTTCTCTTCAGAGTTATTTTGGTTTAGTTAGTAGGAAAAAATGTTCTTAGTCTACATTTATTCTGCTTTCTTATGACGAGTGCAAGCAATGTATACAACCTTTTTCCAAACATGAGAATAGTTTATTGAAATATTGTTATATTTATATATACAAGAAAATGAGCTGCTGCTGGTGATTTAGACCAATAAGCTAGAGATAGTAACAGCATAAGGCTCTGAAACAAAGAAGGCAAGGCAAATCCAAATGCAAAATT
>NW_010584761.1:105546-124345 GCF_000705375.1 Tinamus guttatus | reverse complement strand
AAAGAGCCGTTTCATCAAAGATGTAAGACTTTACATGCTTCTATATTTTAAAAACGTACTTTTTTTTTATAAAGTCTATTATCTCCTTCCTTTAAAGGACCAGGAAGACATTTACTTTATGAAAGGAGCCTTTGAGGAAGTTATTCGGTACTGCACCATGTACAACAGCGGGGGCCTTTCCCTCTCGCTCACGCCGCAGCAGAAAGCCTCCTACCAGCAGGAAGAGAAACGAATGGGATCCTCGGGTCTCCGGGGTCAGTGTCCATGGTCTAGACCCCTGAGCCTGCAGCTTCTCCTGCCTCCGGGTTTTCCAGCTCCGTTGGGTCTCAGCTCTGCACTTGGTGGTGCAGGTGGTGTACGGCTGTGTGCACGCTGCTGCCTTCTCCTCCTCCCTTGCCATCCCCGTGTTCATTTTCTTCTCTGTTTTGTTATGAAAACTGTTGATAGACTGTCAAGCAGGAGAACAATCTGGTCAGGGTGTTCTCAGCTCCAGAGGGCTCCGAACGAAAGCAGCACATGTGGGAAACTGAAGGCAGATTGAGGTTTAGCAAGAATGGTGGTGATGGATTTACAGTTGGACTTGGTGATCTTGAAGGTCTTTTCCAACCCTAGTGATTCTATAATTTGCTGTCCTGCCTTGGGTTTGGGCACTGATATTTTTTTATTTGCCGTTTGGTTCAATTCTGGACCAAATCCGATGATCTTTGCTGCTGCCTGCATGTCAGCACACAACCCACTGAAGTTCTCACACGCATCCTGCTTCCTCCATCACTAGTAACATCATTTCAAAAGCACCTCAAGACTTTCCACACCATAATAAAGAGACTTTCTCTTGTGCCCATTCCCAGGGTATAAGTGGGTGAGAACAACTCTTGGCAGCACGCTCTGGAAGAAGGTATCATTAATATATATATTCTCCAGGCCTGTGTCTTGCGGTTAGTAGCTCATGCGTGACCTTTGCCTGGCAGTATCAGAGTTATCTGCTGCTGTGAAGGGCAAATTGCTGCTCTGAAGAGAAGCAATTAGCTCAGGTAGCTGCTGCTCCAGTCATCAAAGCAACATGGACACGAACCCCTGGCAAAATATCCCCGAGTTATTTCGGCCGCTGAAGGATACGGTTAGGCACCAGGAACGGGAACAAAACGTTCAGAGTGTTGGTGACCTGATGGCACTAGTTTAACTGGAGCTACACTGCACTTTGTTAGATGCAAAATGTCTCTGCAGAGACCTTATTGTTGAACAGTCGTCTATTCATGTCTGCCCTAACATTGCACTGCCCCTGTTTAACCTCCCTTTATTCAGGCAGGACTCGGTAGATAAATTTAAACAAGACAGACACAAATCCTAAGAGCAATGAATGTGAAGCAGAAGTGCATTGATTCCAGCTAGACTCGTGTCTTTGAAGTGGTGCAAATTTTCGTATCTGTGCAAGACTGGAATATCTGGTTTAATCACTTCTCCAGCTGAAAACTTAGGATCTTCTAAATGCTCATTTTAATGTTTTTTAATAAATAATAAATAATGCAGCCTTCTTACTATTTTTTTTCTCTCTTTTTCTAGTACTTGCTTTGGCTTCAGGTCCAGAACTGGGCAGACTCACATTTTTGGGTCTGGTTGGAATAATTGATCCCCCGAGGGCTGGAGTGAGAGAAGCTGTTCAAGCCCTTTTTGAGTCTGGTGTATCAGTGAAGATGATAACTGGAGACGCTCTGGAAACTGCCACGGCTATAGGTACCAAAATTAGCTTTACTCCTACAAATCTCTATTCCATATGTCCAGCGGCATTTGCTTATTAATCATCTTTATTGTTCTTTTCGTATGTGCAGTATAGGCTTTAAATCTCTGTCTCATTAACTGACGTTTTATTTTGCTGTTGAATGGAATGTAGATGTTCTCTGAGCTGAAGCCAGATGTCATTCTGGGCTCTCCTTTGCAGGACAGAATATTGGTCTCTGCAACGGGAAGCTGAAAGCCATGTCTGGGGAAGAGCTGGAACAACTGGCAGAGTCAGAGCTGACAGCCACTGTCAAGAATGTAATGCTTTTTTGATTACAATAATATGGACCGGTTCCATCTCCAGCAGCATCCATCTAACCCATGATTGTAACTTTCTCTTTGGTATGCAGGTTTCCATCTTCTTCAGAACAAGCCCAAAGCACAAACTGAAAATCATAAAGGTACTGAGAGCCTCTCAACAGCATTGCATGCTTCACACTGCCAAGGCGTGAGGGGGATCCAGGAGTTCCCAGGACACCTCCTGGCTTTCCAAGAAAAGGTTGATTCAAACCACAGGGCAATAAAACCCAAGCTAGAGCACTGCTCCTAGGTGCACCAGTCACTAGTGTTTCTCTTGCAGGGCAGGTCTGGAGTTAAGATACTGAATACTCCTGAAAATCTCTTAATTTTCAGTCCCTTTGAGATTTTTTTTTTCCTGTGCTCCGTATTGTTCATAGACTTGTGAGCTGCTAAAGTCCATTTGACTCTTAAAGTTGTTGCATAGTCTCAGCCTTCTGTTCTTTGCTAGTTAAGTGCAAATCCTAGCATTGCCAAAAGGGTTTGCTTATTTGTCTTCTGGCTTCAGCCTCCCACCTCTCCACCCCTACAGGCTTTGCAAAGGGCTGGGGCAATCGTGTCGATGACAGGCGATGGTGTCAATGATGCTGTGGCCCTTAAATCCGCTGATATTGGGATTGCAATGGGACAAGCAGGCACAGACGTCAGCAAAGAGGCTGCCAACATGATCCTCGTGGACGATGACTTCTCCACAGTGATGTAGGTTCAGATACTTCCTCCCTCAGCCACTTTCTTACTTCAGCTACCCTCTTGCTTTCTATTGCAATAAGTTTGTTATGTGGCTATGCTGAAAATACCCTGGTTTCTCATTTTTATAGTAGACCTTAGGGATCTGAAAGCACCTCGAAGTCTTGGTAGTTCATAGCTTGTTCTGTATCCAGGAAACTCAGAAGAAAGATGTGTAATTTGCAACGCTCTGTTGGTTCATAACAAACAGACACAGTGGGCAGAGTAAAGATAGAAGCAGGTCGCATGCCTGCTTGATGAACCAAAACCTGGCTTCAAGAACCAGCGTTTGCAGGTCTACCACTGTTTTAGCTATCAGTCATTTAACTAAGAAGCTGCACTGGTGTCCCTGTCCTAAGGTGGGCTCTGAATTGCAGCGGAAAAAAAATACTGGAAAAGACAAAAAATAGTCTTTGAGTTTCACAGGAAGCACAATTTAAAATGGTGTGGATGCTAGTTGTTTGTTTATTTTTCCTCTGCCTTACAGGAATGCAATAGAAGAGGGAAAAGGAATATTTTACAACATAAAAAACTTTGTGCGGTTCCAGCTTAGCACGTGAGTTTGTGGTTGCTCAGGTTTGGGTTGAAGCTCCTTTTGGGTGAGGCCCTCCAGAATAACCCTCTGCTGTGATTGCAGGAGCATTTCAGCTTTGAGCCTCATCACTCTGTCTACGGTGCTCAATCTACCAAATCCACTCAATGCTATGCAGATTTTATGGATTAACATCATCATGGATGGGCCTCCAGCCCAGAGGTATGCAAGACTCAAATGAACGAAATAGACTTGATGAACCCATTGATTTTTAAGAAGTCTGAATGTGGCTTTGGAACAGAAGCTCCTATGATTTCTGCTCTAAGAACCAATCATTTGGTGGTTAGATGGGACAAATCGCTCTTCTCTCTCCTTTCTCTCCAAAACCACAAGACATTAGGACTTCATTCACCTGCTGTGTAGAACTGTTCCATTTTGGAAGGGGTGTTGGCCATAACCTTAGAACCAGCTCTCCCTCTGGGCTGGGATATAGTAGCCTAATAGGCCATTTCAGGAGTTTGTTACATAAAAACAGATGCTTATACAGGTCCCTGGATGTATTTGGGCCATTTGTAGTCCTGCCACAACACTGGTAGCTCTCATGCTTTGTCTTAAAGGATTTCATCCCCCAGATCCGTTCTCTCTCATCAGCAGTACCGTTTGGGGATGATCCGTGGTAACTAAACATGCTGCTCTGCTTCTATCTGAGGCAGTTTGGGAGTTGAACCTGTTGACAAGGACACCATCAAACAGCCCCCTCGCTGCATCACGGACACCATCCTCAGCAGATCGTTGATCCTGAAAATCTTCATGTCGGCTCTAATCATCATCAGCGGCACCCTCTTCGTGTTCTGGAAGGAGGTGAGCAAAGCCTGCAGTCGCGTCCCCTCGTCACCGAGGCAGGGAACGAAGCGAAGGGCAGTCCCTGCAGCACGTGTGGCCCTTGAGGAGGAAGGACTAGGAGAGCAGGGTCAGCTCCTGCTCTGCTGCTGCCTTCCTGTGCTGCCTTGGCCTTCGCCGGGTCGGAGCTTCCCCTCCAGAACGGGAAAACCATTCCTTAATATCATGACAAGGCTTCACGGTACTTGTCACTGCAAGGTACATCAGCACAATGATTTACTGTTAGTAAAGACAGTTAATACTGTATCAGCTAAGAATATTCTGAATTAAATTACTTTTTCTCTTTGATAAACCACACATCAACATTATACCTCTGAAAGAAGTAACACGTTGCAGATTAATTACAGTCTTCATATTAATGATCACACTGAGAATACTGTAATTTGAACATGAATCCTGGCCCAGGATTACTGCTCTTGCAGCTCTGTAATTGATGCTCTGGGAAAAGCCAGGCTTCTGGTGAAAAATCCTCCTATTGAGTCAGCTAATATACTTGACTATTTATGATGTTCATGAAGTATTCCTCTGGCACAACGCTGTGTTTTGTACACACTGGTTTGTATAAGTCATCAATACATTTTAGGACTCTCTGGTCAAATTCCATGCTAAGAATTTAAAACTCTGTTGATAAGATTGTAAACTCACCCGTTAGCAGTGGGAAATGAACGTTGCCACAGCAGCTAGAGCTGGATTTATTCATTTGCTTTCCTAGACTTCAAGTTGAGTGCAGTCCTTAAAGAGAATATTTATTTCACGTATTGCATTGACATTTTTGTAAGCAGACTCTTAAATAGCACCTCTATTTTCACATCTGTTTTCAGAATCCAAAAAGTGGCATAACTCCCCGAACCACCACCATGACTTTTACCTGTTTTGTGTTTTTTGACCTCTTCAACGCCCTGACGTGCCGCTCTCAGGTAAGATGAATGACTGCTCTGTCAGCAGCAATTACTTTGTCTCAGTGTACTAACATAAACACTAGTTGTGTTAATGTCTTGCCTAATAAGAGGATTTTTGATGTCATTTGAAGCAGCACAATTTTTATCTTTTTATCTTTTAAAATAAAACTGACCATCACAGTTCAACTGCAACTCCTCTTTCAACAGTACCCAGCTCTGAGTTAGCATTCATGTAACTGCAATTTGCCAAAAAGCAATAGATTTTATCTGCAAAGAAACAGCTTGACATTCAAGTACCATGAGGAGACTGGGCAATACCACGTTTCTTTTCTCCCCTCTCTAGACAAAGCTGATATCCGAAATAGGCTTTTTTCGAAACCGCATGTTCTTGTACTCTGTGCTTGGGTCATTTTTGGGACAGCTGGCTGTTATATACATCCCTCCATTACAAAAGATCTTCCAGACAGAGAATTTAGGAGCGTTAGGTAAGTTACAAAATAAGTAATGCTTTTTTTTTTTTCTTTAAAAATCTTTACAAAGCAGCTCAGATTTGCCCCGTTGTTCCATGATAGCTCCCAGGAGAACTCTGGTGAAAGAAATATGCATATAGCTATACGCAAATGTTAATATTTAATGATGTGAATCATTGCACATAAATGAATGTAAATGCAGACATGGCAAGATTTACTGTAAAGGAAGCTGCCTAGGATGATTACACAGTTCCTCTGTTTCGAAATAGTGGGTAAATGTTTCCTTGTTGAAATACAATGTGTTTTGCCAGCACAGCCGCTGTAGGCAGCCCCTGCCACAGTCCAGGGGTGTCTGTGCTGTTAGAGGCAGGGCTCAGCGGGCCCAGGTGACTCACGGGGACGTCCCCAGCCCTCGGGCAGGCTGTTTGGGCACACGCTGCCGAGCCCTGCTCCAGCTTGGGAGCTTGCAGAAGCCCGGGCAGGTTGTGCAGCTCTGCCCTTGCACCCGTGCAAACACCTGCAGCAGGAAGGGCCTCACCCGGCCCTTCTTGCTCGGCATGACAGCGCCCTGCTCCCGTGTTGCTGCTCCCGGTCCCACTGCTCCGCTGTTTCTCCCTGCCAGACCTGCTCTTCCTCATGGGCCTGGCTTCCTCGGTTTTCCTCGTGTCTGAGCTCGTCAAACTCGGGGAAAGAAGTTGCTGCCGCCCGGAGTGCACGAAGGGCCGTCCCTGCTGAGCACGAGGCCGCGGGTCCCTGCGGGGGATGGCACCGGGAGGTGCCTCCTTCCCGGAGCCGCTCCGGGAATTTGTCCGACCGTCCCCCCTGCTCCCTCGGCTGCTCCTGCTCCGCTCTCTGCGACCAATGCAGCTGCTCCTGGTTAAAGCAAAATCACGTATATTTTTATTACACACTGATCTCAATGTCAAGAATGGAGGGAGAGCACCAGACAAAACAACAGTGTCTTGTACAGAAAAAAAAAATCTACTGTGCATAAACTAAAATTTTATTTATTTTATCACAATGATTTTTATTAATAAAAATCTATGTTTTAAAGTGTTAGAGAATTATTTCAGAGAGACTCTTGATTTAAATCTTTTCCTTGTTTTTAAATACGAAGAAAAAAAAAGAAAGGCTTTTATGAGGAGTTCTTTCGCTATGGGCAATTCGTAGTGTTTCTAGATTCCTGGAAAACTAGCCTGGATTCAGCAAGATGCTCAGGCAAAGTGGGGGCCATGGCAAAAGAAGCAGGGAGAGCTCAGCCCTCAGCTGAGACCTGTCACGAGCTGCCGCAGCCATAGGAGGAGCAGGAGCAGCGCGGAGGTCTCAGCCTACTACCCTCACCTTAAGGTTGTGTATGAGACTCCTATCGTCAGCTTATCACCAACAACACCTACAGAGGTGAAAATACATCAAAAAAATCATCTCACTTATGGGAAGCATCATGCACTTATTTGTTTCCTATAGAAGTTTCTCTCACATATCATTGAAAAGAGTTTTTAGAATAAACACAGGAGAAAACAATTATATAAGATCAATTTTAATTAAGGATTGTTTTAACACTCAGCTTCCACATTTTGTAACATGCAGGACAATCCATCTGCTTTGTTCACGCAGACACCATATATACAAGGAGATTACCTTGAGCCTTTCACAGCATACTCTGTTCTAGAACATGTAATTCAGATGCCCTGACCATTAGCTTAGATAATAAAAAATGCACAGGTGACTTCCAGGATGTGGGGCTGTAGTGTTTTCTTCATGTCCCCTCTCAAGGGTAAATACATTTAAAAAAAAAAAAAAAAGTGGGGTCTAATTTAAGGCACAAGTGCAGATTATTTCAAAGGATTAAATCTAGTTTTCTGTGAAAAAGCACCAGAGGAGGAAAGGAAAAGTAAAAAAAGAGTGCAAATAAGGAAGTGCAGTAGGATAGCATTGGGAGTGAAAGCCCCAGGGTCAGAAATCACAATAAATGACTATATACACTGTGTCTACTGTATACACTTCTGTGCTTTCTTGCACTAAGCTTCATAGAATTCAGACCTTTTCTATGACAAACTCTAGCACAAAAAAGACATTACGATACAGTCCTTTTCCTTAGGAGAAAGACTGATAGTCTTGCAGACTAATAGCATGAATAAACATAGTGGTTTTTTTCTCCTCTAAGTCCAACACAATTCGGTAAGGTGGAAATGACAATCCCTGGCAGAAATTAGAGGGTTTTTTGACAAATTAATCACACAGAGAAATAGAAATGTCAAACCAGTAATTAGTGATAGATGTGAATGGGTTTAAGTAGAAAAAGTCCTGAGCATAAGAGACTCTATGCAACTTGACCCTGAATGGAGAACAGACAGTAACAGAACAGGAACAAAAACCCCAACCCACTAGTTAATTTTCAGATTGCAGCTATTCATAATACAGTGATCAATAACACAGTGATCATTAATTCTGTGGCAATAAAGTGTGCAGCAACATTCATTAAACAAATTAAACACACAACTCTGTTTTTTCCAGGTTCTCTGCAGATATTCCCAACTAACTACAGGTGTTTCCGACCTGTTCCTTTTTACAGTGAGGCTACTAAAAGTTATCCTGCCTAGGAGTTATCCTGCCTAAAAGTTATCCTGCTGGAATACGCTTGTTCAAGGACCACAGTGGTGGTGTGTTCTTAATATGACTGAATAACTTTCATAGCTCTATTCTAGTAAGTTAAAAAGGCAATGGGCTGATTTCTGCAGAAAAAAAAACATTAAGTGACATTCACAGAAATGCCGTGTATTATTATAAAGGTCGATGCTGTATATTTAGTATTCTGTACCTCTCACAGCCTATATGGTGTCACCTTATTAAAATCACACCTAGGAACTCCAAAATTTACAACTTTAAGTAGAGCAATGCAAACTAACAGCACTCTTTATATGGCATCCCTTGGACTGTTCTGTATGCACAAATGTCAGACACGCTAACAACCTGCAAGCCTCACTGACCAATTCCATCACGTGCACATAAATGCTTTCATTAAGGTATGAGAAGTTTAATCACTGTTTTGGCCAGTCTTTATATAAACATGTATTAAACTCTAGGCCAACAAGCAGTTTTGTCAATATTTGATGCCTGTTTTTAATTATCTATATGGAGAGGATCTATCAGGAACGCTAGTGAATTCACATTCAGCTAGAACTTGCAGGTGTCTAGCTATTTTCTTCTATCCTCCCAAATAAAACCCTTCAAGCAGGTTATTTTTTTGTATCTAAATATTTTGTAAATCCTGGACTTAAACTTAATCCTAGATACCTAAGTAGATGTGAAAACATACGAGGAAAAATATTCTGTCCAAGGAACATTTAACATTCAGGAGTCAAAAAAAGTTCCTCAAGATGCTGTGACTCCTTCAGTTATCATCATCTTCAACGGGTTCCCGTAAACCTTCACTCTGCCGAGATCTCCCAATCATTTCCAGTAACACTTGAGCCTCAGGATCTACATCCAGGATGCTCTTACTTTTCACCTTAAGAATGAAACAAAATAAAATCTAGTCAGGTTAAATGTAATTACAAATGTTCAGCAAGTCACAAGCAACAGTCATACTCAAAAGCCTACAAGTATCATGGTTTGCAAGCTTGTCACTAGGAATATTCCTACTTCCCAAGCAGGCATTTAGATTCATAGGGATCCATCCAGTGATGTTATCACCTCAGTAACACCAGGCAGACAGTCTTCCTAAGGGGACAGCGGAATATTTCATGTTTAGTCAGCCAGAACACACTGGTTAATCTGACCTCACTTTCAAGTACAGATGTGAAGTGCTTCTTCTGAAGAGATTCGAGTTCAGTCACTTTGGTAAACAATTAGCTCTGTTTCTATTTACAGCTGTGTGTCCACTGACTCGAGAAAACACAATAATTTGGTATGAAAAGAAAAAGAAAAATCACTGGTGCAGAGCAGACAGTTTAACAGGAGAATAAATTGCAGGGACAGAGGAGACTGGAAAGAGGTCTCCTACTCATGCCCAAGAACAAGCCAGACTTTAGGCTTTACTTTAGTTTCTAATACTTGATTGTACATCTAACGGTTTTACTGAACAACTCCAAGGAGACTTCTCTCAGAGACCACTCCTCAAGGTCTGACAGGCCTTTGGAATTTCAGAAAAAATGTTGCTCTTCTCACTATGTTCTCCCGCAGTTACTGATGTTCTTTCATGCTGGCAACTTCATTAATGCCATTACTGTTTTGCCATTTTCTTGCTACAAACTATATGGCATCAAAGGGTCATTTGAATAGACAACATAGATTTATAGATATATTCATTACAATGACAATGCTTAATGAGAAAATTGCCATTGTGAATTTTCGATTCACATCTCCCATTCCAGCAGGAGACAATTTCACAAGTTTCAATTTCTGCCACCTACCACGGCACTTTCTGGGATATCTCCCACTGCCCAAACTTCCATTGCATCCAGTGTAAAATGCTCTTTGGCTGACAGCTGAGGACTGTTGTAGGTGGTGCACCGAGGTTTTGCTTTGCTGTGTCCTTTCCCATAGTCGCTGTCTATCCAGAGCCCGAAGTAATCATGTTGTCCACCCATACCCTGTGAACGAGAGCAGAGAACAAGCACTTCAGCTGTATCTTGTTCCAAAAATTTAGCTGTCTGGCTTTTGTTTATTGACTAACAGTCCCATTTTAAATGAGGTGGGGGTACTGGGCTTAGCTGCCACTCTTTGGCATAGGAAAAGTATCTACATTCAAGGGGAAGGTAGTTTAAGATACTTTACTTTTAGAGCAAATTTATTTTATATTGCTGCAAGTCCCAGAGCTATGAGCATGTAATCCTGCAAAGTGGTTCAGAACCCATGGTGTGCTGTGGTTGTGTAGAAAATCCTCCACTTCTGGAAAGCTCATGGGGGGATTTCAGCATGGGGAACTTCTGCCACTGAAATCACACAACAGCAGTGAACTATGTACAGCTCTCATACACTACATTCCTCTGACTTCCATATTTTATAAATCTTTCAGTGTGGCAGCAAGAACAGCCGATGGGTAAATACTTGGAAGAAAAAAATATTCCCAGAATCTCCATAGACCTAACCTGCACAGAGCCCAACTGCTTGGCTCAGATACAAACATATTCTGTCTTAACTGATGCACTACTTCAGTGTAAATATCAACTATTAAAATAAAAACTCTCTCTTAGTACTGTAAGCAGGTCTGCATAACAATCCATAGTTCACATGTTATGCTCATGGAAGACACTTTAAGGCAAAAATGTATAAATAAACTCCTAGTAAGAGAGCGACACAAATAGTAGAGAGAAAGCAAGATTTTTTTTTCTGAAAATTACAGGTGAAATAAATCCGCTCAAAACAGCAGAAGCAAAAACATGGGACACGCTCAGATATCTCCATGAATCCAATTTCCAAACTGTCACTTCTTAGTACTTACAAGTCCATTTGGCATTGTTTGTTTGCCATGGTTCAAATACATGTAGTGGTCATTGTATCCAGTGCATGTGTACACAGCAAGAGAGGGAAAAACAGAAAACAGAAAGCATTTGTTGTCACCTGCAAACAGAAAAAGAGCCTGAGGTCAGACAATGGTCCAGCAGTAACTGCACTACAAATAGGAGAGGAAAAAAACCCTTGCAGAAACAGAGGTGGATAAATCAAAGGCAGCACGTGCAAGCTCTGGAAGGCAGTGCTGATGCCCAGCCAAGATCTAGCCCTGTTGTTTGTTCTCGGGTAACTCTGTGCAGGGCCCCACAGATCGGTGCATTCTACGGCTGTGACCGAGGGCAGAGGCGTGACGGGGACACTGCAGGGCTGTGTGAGGGGGCAGCTCTCACAGGCTTGCACCATGTCACTGCTTATAGGATATAAGATAAGAGTCTGGACTCCCTCTGCTCTCACTAGAGACATGCAGACGTTTGGGCTCAGTGATTGAGAGAGCAGTTTTCATTACGCCCAGTTTTATATTCAGAGTGGCCTGTGGCATGATCATCCTGTACTGTGCAACAGTACAGTACTGACCTTACGGGTAAATAAATACCCTATCAGTAAAAAAAATAAAATGTTGTCCAGTTAACATAATGGAATACTACACTGAGTGAAGCAATAATCATCAAATATTGATCAAGTGTAAGAACTGATGAGTTTTTATTTATCAAAAGTGAGGTTTCTCAGCAAGACAGATTGATATTTAGAGCCAATTATTTTTTCTTCCTGACAACAAGCATGAGTTCTTTCCAGAGAGTTAGAAGAGTCCTCTCAAAGTGAGGTTTCTCAGCAAGACAGATTTGATATTCAGAGCCAATTATTTTTTTCTTCCTGACAACAAGCATAAGAGTTCATTCCAGAGAATTAAAAGAGAGCAGAGTCCTCTTCTTTAAGTTTGCAAGAGAACAAAAAGCTCAGTTTGTCCAAAGGAACCTTTTGCTACAGAATTTTAGAACAGTAGGAAAGGCAGAAGTGCACAAAAGGTGCAAGGAGAGTCCAGGAGGCCTAGCCCAGTGTTTGGCTGTTTTCTGAGATAGAAGATTGCCATCTGCTGGACATGTTAATTAAACACTAATTCATCTGCTCTGCTCTATTTCCTTCATTTTCACCCATGCAACCCCAGGGGTTGATGGCTTTCACTTAAAAGAGAATTTGTTCCATGATCAGTAAGTCCTGTAATCTTAAACTTCTTACCAAATAGCAGAAAAACATTCTTAAGTAACATGTTTTAGAATAATGTGGCAGGTGTTTTACATGCTTGCAAAACAAATGTTATTTTTTTTCTGTAAGAAAATACTCCTAAATTAGAGGGAATGAGATTCATGTTATATACAATAATCCATTATGTATCCATTAAACACCGGATTTCTGTAGATGCATAGAAGAAACAATGTTCATCAAACCATGAGATATCAGCAAAAGAGCATTAAAACGAGTCTTGCCTTGAAACTGGGGCTTCACCTCCCAGGACTGAGATGCAAATCCACCGAAGATAAACCCATCCGAGTCCTTTAGGATCATTATGCAGGAACCTTTGTTCACAATATGGGCACATAATTGTGAGAAGCTTTCACCATGAACTCTAGAAGAAAATATAAGTTGCCACTTATGTTGCAACTCTGCAGGCAGATGGGAGTTGAGGTATATGATGGATGGGATGTCCAAGAGACTGGTAAGTCCCCTTCCTTTGAAGCCTTTGCAGCCTGGAACCAAGTTGACTATGTCGTTGGCTTGGTCAGAGACTGAATGCAAGACCTGGAAGCCTTGTCTGATAACAACACTGAGGAAAGTTGAGATCTGTGGAACTCGGTACACCCAGTCCTCAATGATGCTTTGATCAAAAGTGGCCTCCAGCAGCTCATGGCCCACAGGTTTCTTCCCATCTAAATAATAAGACACGTGGGAACATTAACTAGCTGGCCCAAGTACTGTCCATTGTCCAAAACACATGAACTCCTAATTATATGAGATTTTCTTTGCAAGATGGTGAAATCTATTATCACAACAGCACAAAGTAAGCCAAAGTTCCCTGACAAAGAGCTTTGCATGGCCATTTAAACTGTTTTTTTCAAAGGAATTTAGGTAAGGAACCTGCAAAGGTAAAAATAACTGAAATTCCTAAATCACTCTCAAGCCACCAGGTTTTAAATACTGATCTCACCATTTACATGCAAGGCAGATATGACCCAAAGAGCATAATCATTGTGAGACGAGCCATCCTGCAAGCTCTGTGCCATTCTGGGACACACAGTACACCAGCACCGCTTACCTGCAAGCTTCAACTCTGAGAGCAGCTGAGATGCCAAAGCCTTGACTCCACTTGCATAATCTCTAGTATTCTCCAGATTCCAACCTTTCAGTTCCTTCCTGTAATTCAGTACATGGACTAGAGATGTGATCAGCTGCTCTGTGAACTTAAAAGGTTAAAACATTACTATTAGGATTTTTTTTTTCAATAAAATGGCTGAGCTACAAAAGCCCACCACATACTTCCTGGGAATAGAGATAAGCAGTACATATACTGTAATCCCAGTGAGAGAAACCTCTTCTTACAAAGACTTGGAAAGATCATAAGTGCTATTCTAGTGTCATAAATTTTGAAAACGCACCCTTTTCTAAGACACTTTTCAAATGTTACTTGACAAAGCATCTCTGTAGAATACAGCGATGGGTGGAGGGGTAAATTTTGCAATGATAGGAGCCAGCAGTGAATTCATGTTTTGTGAGACCCCACATCCCCACCTTGCAAACTACGTTTCATTCACAGGTCTAGTCTGTGCCTGTGGGACCACGTCACCCCCAGTGATTCCACAGCAGGAAGAGTGGTGAGGTGACAGAGGACTGCACTTAACCCTGTAACAGTTGCCCAACTTAAATAGCTCTAATGCTGGGATGAGCTACCGTAACCTTTGCTAGCTCTGAACTCTGGCCATTCCCTGCACCTTTCAGAGGGTGCTTGTGACTCCTCAGATGAAGACAACAGTGGGATCCCCAAATTCAAGATCCTGATCCTCAAAGCAGGCAGATCAACATGGAAAATGCCTGAAAATGGTCATCCTATCCAACCTGATCTGCTTACACCGTCCAAGATCAGCAAGTCAGAGGCAGAGAGGTGGAGAAGCACACCAGAAATTCCTATTCCGAATTTCATAGTCCAAGGACCACCTTCAAATGAGCTGCCCACAGCCCCTGCTGCCTATAGCCCCTTTCACTGGACCACATTTACACATTTAGCTGCTTCTTTACCTCTTGGATTTGTTTGCCCTTCACAGGCCCTTCCGTCTTGGAGATCATGCTCATTATTATGGCAATCTTCTCATCTGCATTCCCTTTTAAGAGGTTTGACATAAAAACCACAAACTGCTCCTTGGCAATCTGCTCCCTTGGTGCAGATGACTTCCCAGTCAGGTCAACACTTTTCATTCCGTCGTACAACCTCATGGTCATTTGCTCTGGCAGTGGTTCCTGCATATAGGCCTAGCAGTAGAAAAATAGCAAAGAACACGTTTTAAAAATGAAGAACAGCTAATATATTCCAGCTAATCTTTGCAAAAATATACTGCTTATGCACCAAATACTTACCAGCAGAAACACACTTTTGTTAAAGGAAGGGTTTTCCAGGAGGAAAAAAAAGCATCAAATATTTATAGTATCTCCCTTTTAATGCAATTTAGTGATTTAAATTGGCACAGTTAATCTAGAAATGCCCTGAACTATAAAAAGAAACCTGTAAAGCATTAACAGGATACTAGCAGATGATTTCTACATGATGACTGTTGCAAAGGTTTACAACTCTGGCAGTCCAAGATTTAATATTAAGTTACACTGATAATAACTCTGCTTTTGGTAGTGGAACTAACAGATTTAAAAAAAAAAAAACAAATAGAAAGTAAAGCTTTCATGAGGCTGGTTTTAGCCTCATATACATGAATGCACATGTAGAAACAATTTTGAAAAGTTTCTCACTGCATAGCAACATCCAATTCAAGCATCAAACTGAATTTAAGTCACCTGACTTATATACGACAGTTGAAATCAAAGGTTCTTCATCCAAGTTGCATGACTGGCCCTCTGAACTGCAGTCTGACTTGTATACATCACCATTCACCACAGCACCGTGGGGAAGATTGGGTTCTTTATTCAGGAAACTTTCAGAGCGTTCAACATAATTGCAGTGTTTAAAAATAACACACTCGAAACACACCCGAGCACTAGGATATGATTATGTAGTGCCCTCCCTGTGCAGAGGACTGAGTATAGTGTTAAATACTTCCCCTCACTCATACACAGAGGTCCACATCCCTGGAGCTCCACCTGCACAAAAGCTCTCTGTTCAATGGGGCTGCTATCACCAACCCACGACTGGTTCCCTTCCCTCCTCCCGAAGCCACCAGGGCTGTCCCTGTCCCACGCTGATGGTCACTGCTGTGCACAGGGGGTGTGATCCAATACGCCCACCCCTGGCTGCTTCGGTTGACGTCAGTGGCAAAACTCCCATTGATTCGATTGATCCAGCAGGAGCAGAATTGGCAGCCGCGGAGACCAGAGTGCTCTGTGCTGAGAGGGGCTGCCCCGGGGCACAGCGGCCTTCAGGAGGCTTTCCAAAAGTGCTACCGAGCCTGAAGTGAGACAAGCAGCAGGGAAAATCATTATGTGCACTGCATGTCAGGGCCTTTCGATTCACTCTGCAGTATTACCTGCCTGCTCCCTGTGTTTTCCCCTCTGCCAGCTTTGCTGCACTGTCCTGTTGTGCTCAGTGCTATTCCAGGGAATAGATTCAGTGTGGGGAGGGAAGGACTGCAAAAGGGGAGGATTTAACAAGCATCTAACAAACTCACCCCTCTGGCATTTTAAAATCTTTATCTCAAATGGCTTCAAGGGAGTATGTACCCAGAGATTCCTGCTTTGCCTGCTGCCCAGGCCATGCAATGCATCCACACTCCGCTCCAGAAGCCAGGCAGCTTCCCTGTCGGGAAGTGAGAGCCCAAGCAGAGCTCGGGAATGGTGCCCTTGCTATTGGATTGTTGCTGGATTAAATCCATCACCCAGGCACCTAGCTCAGGCATGAGCACCGACACAGACTACGCAGGTGCTTCATTGGAATACTGGGCTAAGGAATTAGGCACATACAAATAGTCTTTTAACAGATTCTCGTTTAAGTAGGCAAAGCAAAAGGGCAGGAGGGGAAAAGGAAAAGGTTCATCAAGTGTCACTTCAAGCTAGGGGCGAAGCTTGAAAGAGAAGTTATTCCAGGTCCCAACTGAGCAGAAGTTCACAGTTGTAGAGCTGTTAGGACTGGAGGGCTGGACAGCAGCTGTTTCCAAACTGGGAGAGCTCACAAAAAGCTAGGCTGGAGCAAGGCGAATGCTTGCTCTAGGCAAATGTAATAGTGCCCTAAAACTTCCTGCCTCTTTCAAGGAGTTTAAATTTAATTGTGCAGTGTATATAAAAATCACTTTTAATATTGCATTCATTTGGTCACTTTGATTCTGGTCTAACTGAAGATTTCAAACATTACAATGAATCATTTTCTTCTTTCTTGATTAGAAAATGAATGCAAAGTTAATCAGAGAGCATAATATATGTTAATTAAATAAACGGGGAGCTGACACTTAATCAAGTAAAATGAATTCTCTCCTTCTGATACAGGTGAAAAGACTAAAAACAGGGATGCAACCAAGAAAAATACAATCAAATACAAATGGAATTTGTGACACCTTTGCAAGAAAACCTGTAAACAATCACATACTAGGGACTTCGCGGGGGAAGACCACTCTATTTTCTAGTTTCTGTAAAGATATTTTCGTTTTTGCAATTTAAGAGAGATATTAATTTGAATTCAATAGCTATTATTCACCTTAAAACATCAGGCAAAAATAGATATTATTAGCTATTCAACTGCAACAAACAACTCCACAGAAGCATCTACTGGCACATCTCTCATTCCTTTTTGGAATTAGGCTCTATACACTACATTACATATGCAATAGATTTTCTTGCCTGTAGTGCTGTCAGAGTCACAGTTTTTTTCATAGCTTTTCCATTTTTCTCTCCTGCTGTGCCACTTGATCCGGACAAGGTATCAAACACCCCATCGATGTCAGCCTGCTCCTCAGGAATAAATCTGGAAAGGTAGTTCCGATAGGTGTTGCTTTCTGCATTTCCCATCTTTTCAAAAGGGTAATGGAAACCTAAATCAAAGGAAAAAGAGAAAAACGTAAAGAGAGAACCACAATGGCAGCAAAAAACACATCAGACCTATGCAAGTTTTGAGAGAGAAGCAAGTCACGAGTTTTATAATAAGCTATTAAAACCTGTGGTAAGTCTCCATGAATACAGAGGCTTAGTGAATTTGATGGAAAAATACGTGAACATTAACTAGTTTTAAAAAAATGACCATCTGTCATCTCTTTGCAAGGACCACCCTTTCTACCAGTTTAAACCTCATTCAAGTCTTATAAAATGGAAAAACCAATATGATTTAATGATTAAATTAGCTTGTACAAAGTGATCATGACTCTGATGGCCGGAATACATTGGTAACACAACGGGAATAGCCTGATTATGGATTGTTTATGACAGATGATGCTGCATATTTCTGATGCATTAATGTTCTGAAGCTAAAGCACCTTTCACTCGTAAGTGGCTGAAAACCACGTGGGAATGTTTTTCTGGGGAGGCAACGCAGAAGTCATCCCAAAGGCTGCCAAGAAACACAAATTAACCAAAACATTTGGGAACTGGCCTCAAGATCACTGTGAACACACAGCTAACGTGACAGTGATAAATTGTGAGAGCTGGCACCCACAGAATTAGTTTATGTTGCCTTTTTTAAAAAACTATTTAATGGTAAGGCTATGGTTGCTCTCACTATTCACTCACATTAAATAATTGTTTAATTCAGCATAAATTTGTATATTCCTCAAGTGGAGGACCTATTGCTCAAGATCCCCCAAAGGTATTAACTATGAGCACCTTTTATTCAAATGAAAGATACTTTTTTTTTGAAATAAGAACCAAAAAACTGTTATCCTCCAGTTGAAATGAAAACCAGACAGGCACTGTTCCTCCACCTTAGCAATCCATGTGCTTGTTCCAAAGGTTGTATCGATTCCTATTAAGATTTCATAGGAAGGACAAGGGGATTAGGAGGAGGAAAAAGCACGTGCAGACACTCCAATAAATGGGCCTGGAGAGAACAAGCTGTTTTCCCAGCTCCTTGCATTGCAACCTTGTTTAAAAAGGGGCTGGATTTCATAGCAGGGCTGCCCTGCTTATCACTTTAAACTGTATCATTAAGCTGAATAATACTTACTAAAAGAATAAACAATTCCAAACTATTAATAATTTGGAAAAAATAAAGGAGAGGAAGCATCAGAAATGGACAATATTATGCTAGAAATCCAAGTTAACACTTTCAACAAGTGGGGAGACTTGGTGGGAGGGAGAAGGCGGGATAAAACCCAACGTCCTCTAAATTCCTTAAAGTACCAGCTGCCTCTTTCGGGCTGGAAAGGACAAGTTTAGAGGAGGGCTGCAGCCCTGGCTCTTCTTGTTTACTACCACAGTCTGTTCCTGCTTCCCGCAGAAGAGGAAAGGCTGGGAAAAGCCGATAAAAAGGAGCTGCGGAGAGAGGGCGCCCCGCCGCCCTTTGCCATCCAGGGCCCAAGGCCTCGGGCCGCTCCAGTTTCCTGCCCTTAACTAAG
>NW_010584761.1:70394-105442 GCF_000705375.1 Tinamus guttatus | reverse complement strand
CCGGCCCGGCCCACCACGGCCGCGGTGCAGGCCCGGCCCGGCCCGGCCCGGGGAGGAGCCGGCCGCCTCGCGAAATGGCGCCGCCCCTCGGCCGCCGCGCGAAATGGCGCCGCCTCTCGGCCATGGTGAGGGAAGGTCGCTGTGGTTTGGGGTACGTTTCTCGCCGCTCTGCGCTGGAAAACGGCTTTTTGCTTTGCTTTTCCCTTCTAATTTGAGGTGGGAGGCGTGTATGTGCCCCTGAGTGCCTACATGTTGCACACACAGCGGGAGGAAGGCTGACGGGGCAAGCGAGGAGCAATGGACGTGGCTAGAAAGAGATCCTGAAATGGGTTTTTTTTGTTGTTGTTTTCTCCTCGTAAGTGGAAACACAAAAATAGCTCTTTGCAAGGGTTGAACCTCACTGACACTACTAGCAAAGTAGGACCAGTCTGTGGGCCGGGAGATGAAGACCGAGGGACAAGTGTGAGGTTTAGGGGACGGCACCTCAGTATTGGCAGCAGAGTTTCACATACGGCTCATCCAACTCCTCCGTGTTTGCTGGATCCCCAGTGCTCTTTTCAGCCTTCCCAGTACTCCACACTTTATAACAACCATTTAAAATACTCTCCTTGTTGTCAACTCAAAGTTAGAAACACTGTTTGGGATAACTAGAATTACAAATTGGGCTAAAGCCATGTGTGAATAAGCCCATACGGGTGTTGGTTTGCTCTCTGCAACACCTGAATCATGTGAAGCTTCAAGTTTGTTGGGGTATAGCAAGTAAAACTTGATTAAATGGATGGGAAGTTGATGTGATGTCAGCTCAAATTCAGCAGAATTAAGCCAGAAGCTGCTTGAGACTAATTTGACCACGAGATGGCACAGCATGTTAAGAAAGGTACCTGTGTAGCCTGTAACATCGGTGGAAAGGGTGCTGAGATCCCTGGATTACAGACCACATGTGCCCAGAAGTGAAAATTCTCATAGGGAATTATTCTCATTTCTTTTACATGAACTCTGTGAACATAATTTGGCCAAGGAGGATGAAGCTCCACTGCTGGTAACACTCCCTCCCTAGGCTATGTAGGGGCTTTCCTGGTACAAGTCTGTTGTGATGGTTGCGTTTCAGTCACTATTAATTATAAATTTCACACTGGTGCCTATGAGGGGAAAAACGAAGCATATAAAATGAGAGAAAGCAGATTTTTTGATTTCAGGTTAGATTTTTCTTTCTTTAACTTACTCTTGAAGATCAGTATTTCCATGAGTGTTTTATTTCACATGCACTTGGCTTTTGCGTACTTCAGGCTGCATTTAAAATAGTTGTAGCTCTTTTTTTAAGATACCTTCTCAGTCTGGAAATACAGGACTCATGGTCGGACTGACAGAAAACGCTGATGTCTTCATAAAGCTTCCTTTGGAGCTCAACAGCTCAGAATCAGTCCAAAACTATGGAGAGGCACCCAGCTTCCCGTGATGCCAACCAGCCACTCCTGCAAAGACGACGCATGATGCATCGTCCTTTTTCATTCCCATCTTCATAGTTGGCAACACAGGCAACTCTACAGACTCTGGGCTCCTTTTCCCAGCCTGCAGTTATCTCCTGCTGTTACTGCATGGTTTTGGTAACTTGCCTGCAGCACTAGGCTGTAGTCTGCAGTGTAGACATACTCCAAAGCCACAAGATCCTAGCACTAAATTGCATAGATAATTCACCTCCTGTGGGAGACTTTTCACACCACAGTTTAACACCCTTTCATAGCTTTTTTTCTACCAAGAACGTAGACTGTCAAGCCAGAAGCCTGGTCCACAGGGGTAATAATTCCCAGAAGCCTGGTCCACAGGGGTAATAACTTGCAATACTCTTAAAATGACTAGTCACTTCCTCTAGTGTATTTTGAGATGCTCTAGTTGAACTAATTAGGTCTCTCAAGTCACTTTGTTTCCACCAGTAAGAAAGACAGAATGCACTAACAAGCCTTTTAAGGACATTCAAGGATATGCTGGTACAAGAAAAAGAGGAAGAAAGTAGAAACAACAAAGGTTCAGGAAACACTTGTGGCTAGTGTTGTGAACTGGTGATAAGTGCATATTTGCAAAGTCAGAAAGAAAAAAAATGAACCCCTTTACTAAGAACTATTATTTAGATTTCCACATATTGGTGTGGCTAGGGTTTTACTCATTTGCCAAAACCATAGAAAATCTAACACGCTTTAATTGCAGATAATTCTAAAATCAGTAGTTCTGCTTTTCATTTTAAGGAAATTCTCTATTGCAAGGTTACAACTTAACTTAGAATGTAAATGATGTGTTTAGCATTCTGTGTATTTATATCAAGTGGATCTATTTTACCTAGATTCCCTTTTTTTTTCTTTATATTTCTTTTCCTATCTAGTCAGAAGTAGAGAAATTTTACTCCTCATCAGTAACTGTTAAGATAGTTACTCTCTAGTGGCAGTGATACAGGGAATAAATCTTACTTCCCTTTGATGCAATGCACCTTCCCCTGTGCTTTTAACTTCTCATTTACTACTCAGTATCTTGGTTAAAGTATATTGGAGAACTTTGGCACTTGCAAAAGAGGTCAAACTTGCTCTTTTGGAGACATTGGCGTTAGATTATAAATGAACCTTGCTCATGTTTTGGGATCTAGTTAACACAACAGTCATTGTATCTCTCTTTAATGCTGCTTGGTTATATATTTACTACTTCAGTTATGGAAGTAGTGTGAATTTTTACAAAACATTTATAGTCATCGTAAATTAAATCCTGCAAAAATGTTGTCATTTGAAACTAACTGTGGGCTTGGCTTACTGATTGTCTTGTAGTGTGAACTCAGCACAGAATGTGCCTATAAAAGGTATAGTCCAAACCTTTCTACTCTTTTCTAAAGGTGTTGTTCAGCTCTGCATTTAATTGGCTTCTCTAGTCTTTCCTCCTCTGACACCCCCAGCCTTGCAGTTACTTACCTGATTTGTCTTCTGTTTTTTATGGGATTGCCAAATATGGCCAAAAAAAGCTCTTGGCGTAATCAGAACTTAGGTAGTCAGAAAGGAAGTTGTGAGTTTTGCAAGCGCCTTTGCACTTCTCTGTACAAAGACCTCGGCTTGTTAGTAGCCGCCTCCGTTTTGTAAAGAGAAGGAGAGAAAAATGTCCCCTGTAGAGGTGATTCTGTTTGGGAGCAAAAACAACAATGTGCAGTATCTTAGGGAATGTACCTAGATGGGATAGAGCCCTCGTATCAGAGCCTGTTTGCTTAGAGTCCTCTCTGGGAGGAATCACGAGCAGTTTTTACTGGGGGAAGGAGAAGATTCTCTCACCAAGTTCTCTACAAATAAAAATCATTTGAGATAGGCATCCTTTTTTTTGCATTCACCTTGGCACAAATCTGGTTTGTATCCCAGGTCAACATTTGCAGCGTTTCCAGTCGTTTGCTCGAATGGAGCATCAGTAAATGCAGCATTTGTGGTTATATGCAGCAGGTGTTGCCGTGAGCCAGTATTTTTAACTGTCCTTTGTCTTGTTGTTCTCTAGGATTTTGACAGCACAGGCACCAGAAAAGTGCTGCACATTATTATTTGTAACTCAGCAAGTATGGCAAAGCATTCTGTAAGAAACTCAGACCAATGCTTACAGGATTTTTGTTATAAACTGATGGGCTTATACTTCACTCTAACCGTTTTCACAGCTTCGTGTTGGGAAGGAAGTACAGGTATTGCTGACACTGGTGTGTGAAAAACCATTTCCCTTCCACTCTCAGAGGCTGTGCATGGCAAAGTCCCCAGAAGGGAAAAAAGTAACGTGGAGCCACGACCACCCCTCTGTGCCAGTGTTTGATCCAACGTGTGTCCGGGCTGTGTCTCCTTTGGAGTCACTAGAGTAGCACCAGGGAGTCTGTTCTCAGGGGTGTGCAGGGCAGGAGTGGGTCTTAAAAAGGGATGAAACAAGTGTGGAGATGTAGACATTTAAATGCCATAGCTATAAATCCTAACGATAAAAATGAAACACAGACAAGTCGGCGCTTTTCAGAGCCTCCTGTAAGTAGGAATAACACAAAAGCTTAATGTTTCTCTGCCTTCATGTTCCCTAGGTCCAGCCAGGGACAAGACTAGCTGGTTAAGTCACCATGAACTCAGGCATTTCCCAATTTCCAGTTTTTAATACTTACACTAGTCGTGTTAATACAGCTCTAACAGAGCTGTAGTATTTATAACTCATTTCATAACAATGCCTGTGACCCAGGTTGGAGTGTGAGATCTCATACCTTAAGAAACCATCTGCTGTAATCTTTGTATAAACCAGATTAAATTGAACAGGGAAAATCATCCTGAACAAGGGAAGCTTTTCCATGAAACATGCAATCTATGATGCTTAGAAACTATAAGCAACCACTTCTGTTTAATTTCGGCTTAGCCCAAGCACAGTGGGAATGAATTAAAAAAGATTACTCACATTGACTAGCTCTTTCTTACTGTTTTTATAGTCATCTGTTATAATACAGGCTATGTGTAGCAGCACTGTGGCCTGGATTTGGGAAGTGAACATAGTTTCATGCACATGAGTGGTCTTAAGTGGTCTGCTGGTCTCAAATCCTAGGAGTGTTAACACTAGAGGGGACAATAATGCGAGGAAATAAAAAAGAGTGAGGAAATAAAACAATTTTAGAGCATTGTATCCAGCAAACAGCAAGTGTTTGAGTAGGCGATGGGAGAACTCTGCAACATTCTTGAACCCATTTTCACCCCTGTTCACCTCTCTAATACACACAGACTCTCTCTCCTTCTTCAAACAGTGGGAGAAAAACCCTTACAAACATCTTAGATCTGTAGTTACCAGTGAAGGAAGTCTTTTTCAGCAGGGCAGCTGTGTTTCATTGCACTGCAGAGTATTTACACCCACATGTAACGAGAAACCGGTGTTTTGTCATCTGCTGCATTATGAACTCTTAGGTTTTGAAAAGAAGTGATGGAAACGTGATCAGAGATTTTCAGAGCCATTAAATAAATCCTGCCATTTTAAAGCATTTGTGCAGCTACACATATTAATTGCACACATTTAATTGTTATTTACAGGTTTTCCCCCCTCCCCCTTACCACTAGCCTCATTCCTACCATGTGGGCTTCATTCTAGCAGTTAATTTTCTTTGTGTGCCATGTAGTTTATTTTCCAGCATAGCTGCTCTTTCGCTCGCTTCCCATATTTCTGCCCAGGTTCAAGTGGAGTGTGTGTTAGCCAGTATAGTCCAGCCAAGTCCTAAATCCTGGGCTTAGCTTTCAGTGAGCAAAGAAGTGCCAGGAATGGGATGGGATGGGATGGGATGGGATGGGATGACCATGCTGAGCGATGCCTACCAGGGCAGTGCACGTTTCTGGAGACCCGTCTGTCCCTGACTGCTCATTCCTGTGATCTCTGCTCCAAGGTAGAAGATCCCAGATGAAAGAGCCAAAGCAGATCCTGCCTCCTCCCTTCTCCCAGTGGATGCTGTCCTTGTTCCTTCAGTTTTGTGCAGCCACGTTCCCGTGCTCTCCAGCCTTGCCAGGTCACCCCAAAGCGGTCACAGTTTATTTCCAAGCACGAGGCTGTACAAGACTTCTTCTGGGTCACTTTTCTGTGTGGTCCAGCTGCTGGGGCAGGCTAGGCCCTGGCAGGAAGGTGGGACGGAAATTGTTTCCACCTTCTCTTTTTATCCCGTGCGTGGGTAGTCCGGGGCCTTCGCTAAACAAGGGGGGCAGATGTGTCTCTCAGATGCTTTCCAGAGCTGTCTCTTTATTAGCTGTTTTCAAGTTATGACGACCTGCTCTATTTGAGTGAAACCATCATTAACAACATCTTAAACCCTAAATCCACCATTCTGTGCAGCAGAATGAGCAGCCCTGTGGGTCAGGAAGGAAGGGGAAGCAGGGAACCCCTCTCAGCTGGAGGCCGTGGCCTGCACGCGAGGCCGCCGCCGAGGCTGCCTGTTCCGCGGTGCTTTCTAGAACAGGCGGTTTCTATGGCTACTCCCGGCCTCCCTTCTCAGACACAAGTACCTCTGAGCCTGACGAGATCACGTTGTGTTACAGAAAATAAGTACGTACTTCTGTGCTCCGCAGCGTAAGCTGCGCTCATCGGTGTCTGACTGCCCAAAATAGAGATGTTTTCCACATCAGGTATTGTTATAAATGGACAGGATTTTCCCAGGATTTATAAATATATCAAGTTCTGGTTTCTGTGGCAACGAAGCTGATTTCTTTTTTTTTTGCTGTCGTTTCCACCCCCTCCTCATCTTGGGTGGGAGAGAGTCACTGTCCCCTTCCCGTACCAGTGTGGGGGGCAAGCAAAACAACCAGCTCGAAGGAAAAGCTAAAACCAGAAACATCAGGCCTGTTATTTGGAACATGAGTGAGGAAGGGGTTGAGAAGAGCAACACTTCAGGCTCGCCACAGGCTTGAGTCAGGTTTTTTTCATACACAGAGAGTGTATGAAATTACCCTGCACCACCACGTAGGACAATAACCAAGCAAAGACGATCCAGCTCCGGACTGTCTACATAGCACGTTCATAGATGAGTTAGTACTGAACGGCCTTTATTGTTTTTAGTGGACTCTGGTTTTTCCCTTCAGCAGACCCATTTTCAGTAATGCGTTCCACAGACTCTCTTTGATAAATCAATCCCCTACCAGCCATGTTCTGTCAATCTGCTACAGCAAGTCTGAGATGATGGGGAGTGAGTAAATAACCCCCCGCTGCTCTGCAAGAATCTGTCTAGTGTTTTCTGGCACTGTGAACATTGCTGTGCAAAAAGGAGAGGCACGGCTGCCGATAGTCCACGGTTCAAGTATCTACCACCGTTTTAAATTGATAAAGACACTGGGATACAGGGATACTGAATCAAAGGAGACCTAGAAAACAAACACCTGAGTCCTGGAGACTAAGTCCTGGAGAGGCTCTTGGTTACCTTTCCTTGTAGAAGAGAATCACCCAGATGCTTAAATCTTTTGTGCCTCCAAATGTGCAGTCATGAAGCTGAAGTGCTTCTTTTTTGCATACTGTAGAGTTCCTCGTGGTATATGCTAGCGTTGGAGAGTAAAGGGTATTTTGAAGCCAGATAGAAAGGCATCATTGCATAATGACATCCTGATCTGAAATATGTTTGGGACAGGACAGTGTGACAGATCATGTAGCTGTTTCTTAAGCTAGTGCAGAACTGCTGCAAATGTTTAATGGGAATGCTGAAGTTTCCAGCCCTTCTTATGGAGTGGAACATCTGAATGTAGGTTATTTATTCCCTGTCAAGACAGACTGCAGGAATAAGTGTTTTGATGAAAAATGCACTGTAACCCATGCAGAGATCACATCTGTAGCTGCTCTTGGAGGCTCCTCTTTGAGTCCCAAACAGAGAACACTTTGTCCCTGACCAAGCGGTGCGCTGCTGGTGGCATCCAGGGGATTTAACACGTGAGTCATTTGCTTAAAAATGTACTGAGCCTGTGGACGTAGAACGGCTGTTAGGAGAGCTCTTGCCTTCTGTAACTGCATAAGAGCAGGGAATGTGTGCCTGGGCTAGAGCAAGGTGACAGAAAACAGGCACAAAGGCTGGTAGTTGAGCATAAGGTAACATGCTGTTGTGTGCTGCGTTTTAACTGTTCAGATATTGACCTTTGCTTCTCTAAATTGCCATCCCGGGATGAACGCTTCCATGCTTTTTGTATGCCAGGGCATGAGAGAATACATGATTTTTACAGGTTTGGGTTTGTTTCATTTCTCGTGACTCGACTCGGTGTGATAGTGCATCCTAAGGAAGTAGTTGGTTGAACTAAGTTTTGTTGGTGTCACTGCCTGAAAATTCCCTCAAATAGTTAAAGATTCTCATTTTTCATGTAGCCTAGAGCAGGTTTAAAGGAAATATACGTCACATGGAGTTAGTCATCCTTAAATAGTTGTGAAAGCAGGGAGCCCTGCATTAACAGGAGGCTGATAATAAACTCTGTATTGTGATCTTCAGGAAGCTTTTCTCATGACATGGAATAAATTTATGAGCTGTCATTCCTTGTTTATTTGCTTTTTCTCAGTGGGAGAATATATCTTCTGCCTGCCAAAGTATTAATTATTCCTGTAAAATTGTGTAGCACTGTCTTAGGATCACACGCATAACGCCTAGCATAATTTAAGACATGGTAAAAATTAATAAGATACCAACCATGGTATGACATCTGTGAGAAGTGCTCTTTGTTTGTGTTAGAAGATAACTCTTCTGCTGGAAGAATAGGAATGGAAGAAAAGAAGGGGCTTTAAAAGAACCACCAGACTTGATCTAACCCTGTCGTTGTTTATTTTTGCAGGCTTCTGCTGTCAGACCATCTGCAGCTGCTGTCGGTCAACCGATGATCTGACCTCTCGGAGGTAGAAACCCATTCTGTTCCCTAGCTGATCATTCAGGTCTTTTTATTCTAGCTTTTAAATTGGATTTTATTCAATTTTACTTAAACCCATTATATCAACACCTAATGAACACAGTCCCTCCTACTCTGCTCTGTGGCATCCCTTTGTATCCCAGCATGTTATTCTTTCTTTTCTTTCTTATACATATTCATTTCCCTTAATCCTTCATGCTAATATATCTTTCCTTTTTCCATTCTCTTTCTCCTTCTGATTATTAATAAGTGCTGGATGGTGCTTAAATGTCAAGAAAGCCCTGAGAAATGTCACATACTAAAGAAGAACATGATAGTTAATGTATATAAAGCCCTGAGCATGGTTAAAAAGTGCTTTACAGACCATGGGACTGGTCTGGACACCTCTCAAAAGAAATAGATCTCTTGAGAGAAAAAGATTTATGTTGTTAATGGTGTCTTGGTGCTGAACCTTGGTACTGAAATGGGAGGTTCAGAAATGAATCCTGTCCTCTCTCTGGTTGATCTCTGCCCTGACACGATAATAGGTCACTTGGAGCAATCAGCTGGTGTCATTTATTATTAATGCTAACACATGGCAAAAGCAATCTGAAGATTCACCGCGTGCATGTGAGGCTGTCGATGGAAATGAGGAGGGTGCATGATCATCAATTTGAAAATAAATGAGAGTGGCAAGTGCCAGAGAGGTGGCGGATCAGTAGATGGCTTAGATGAAGCTGGAAGAATAGGATGGGATTTTATTTTACAGGCAGATGTATGTCTTAAGTTACATAAAGTGAAAATGCCTGAAGCAGGGCCTGCAGTTCACATGAGTATTACGTTACTTTGCTGTGCTGTGGTGTATGTAAATGTGCATTTGTAAATCTTTACAAGAATTTTAATACTGAGTGCGTTGAAAAGCAGGATGCTATTCCCCATGAGGGAACTGTATACCAAGGCAAACAAGAAGGATATAACTCTTATCTAGGCATCATTGTAGCCCTCTAGTGTATTAATTTTAGGGGTGAAATAGAAGTCCTGAGGCCGTGGAAGAAGAGCAGCTATATGATGTGAATGTTATTTGGAGGTGATCTTTTTCTACACCCACTTAAGTAGTCTAAAGAACAGCAATTCTTGTTGCTACCGTGGAAGAGGAACTGTGTGAATTTGCCCTGACGTGGGGCATGGTGGGACGGGTTATTGCTGTGCTCCCCCCTGTTTGCTGCCTGGACTCTGCTCCTTGGGACAGCAGCACAGGTTCTAGAGGATTCAAAGTGGCTGAAAAATCGGGAAGAAAAGGAGCTCCCCAGATGTTTTCCTGCTATTCCGCTAAAGAAAAAGGTTATATCGCCGGGCTTTGTGCACAGTGTCTTATTTGAATGTCCTCAAGACAAGTTCCTGTGTTGTTCAAAACCCTTCCCCTAGTGCGGGATGCGTCGCCAAGCTCCCGCGGCCTCCTGGAGCTGTCTGGATTCCGGAGAGCTGTCTGGATTCTGGAGAGCTGTCCCTCCCGCTGGCGCCGGTGACACCAACACACGTGTGACAGCTCCCGACACGGCAGCCTCTCCCAGAAGGCTCCAGGTTGGTTTGTTTTGCACGGTGTATCTGCATCCCATTCAGGGCTGTGGATAACAGCTCCAGAGCCCAGCGGAGAGGCCGACGCTTTCCCAGCCCCGGCATTCATGAAAGCCCAGACAGGCGGAGGGAGCTTCTCCCAGCCAGCAAAATATGAACTAAGGGAATTGGTGGCATTTCCATTTGCAGAGGGAGCGTTCAGCCCGAGCAGCCTATTGTGTGTCTGCTCACAAAAGGAGCTGCTGGGGCAATGTTCTCTTATCTCCCTGCTGCATCCCGGGATGTGCCCAGGGTGTCAAAAGGAAATGGAAATTCTCGCTGGGGAGACCTGCCTGAGAGAGCATCTTCCAAATCCAGCATCCCAAACTGCAGGAGCTGCTGCTGCAAAGTACAGCGACAACTCCCAGTGTGCCCCAAGTGTTTCCATAATCCACTACAGATTGCCAATTAATTGCATGCTTAATGCGGGGTAATAAGGACGGATAATAGGCAGTGTTAATGTAAGTCCCCAAGCGAGAGGGGAAATGCCTCACAATATTCTTAAAGAGCATATTTATATTAAAGCAGTGCCTGCAAGCTCCTGTCTGCTACTGGAGACCTATTGTGCTAGGAACTGTGCATGTAATGAAAGGCTGGTTTTCCAGCACAGGCCTCTTCAGTGAAGCACTTAATTGCTTGCTTCAAGTGCCAGTTTAAATAAACTGATCTCATCTATTTTTTAATTAAATGTGGGAAATTATTATTATCATTTGGCTGGTTGGGACACATGTTTTTTAACTCCTACTACAAGGGAAACTGTAAATAGTCTCTTACTTTATTAAGATTAGAACGAGAATGTTGTCTCAAATATACCTTTGAACAACAGCATTTGAAGTACTTAGGATTTTGCTCACCCAAATCAGTCACTAATTTTGTGCTAATTTATGGACAACCTTTTGTTGGCCAGTTTGGATTTAGATTCAAATTCCTGTTCATTAAACCAATTATGTAGTAGGAAGATGTCATTTTAAAAATACATATTTAATTTTGTGTGGATTAATTAGGTTTTACCCTGCTCCACTGAGCATAATATAAGTGATGACCTTTCACTGCTTACAGTAGTCTTAATATTTTATTACAGTGTTTCAGGGAAGCAATGCAATAAATTATAATTATTGTCCACAGGGGAAAGAGGAAAAAATCTGCATCTCCTAAAGTCAAGTTGAATTTTCACAGGATTGTTAAGTCCAAGTTAAGCCTGCAGCTTCATGCATTTTCCTGCATAACTGGACAACCATAAGAGAATTGTGTAATTTTTCCAGTTTAATTTCTTTCTGAATGTTTTGTGTTTGTCCTATGTAACTGGAGATGTTTTAACACAGGGAGAAAACCATCTGATTTTTAACTTGGCTCCCTTGTTGGGGGTGAGATTTGCAGGAGGGAGAAGGGTGACGCTTGGCTTTGCTGCTCTCCAGGAGGCAACGTGTTTCACGGTGTTTCCTTTGCTTGAGGGTTCGAAGAACTGGCAAAAAATCAGGCAAAACCTGTGTGTGCACCACGAGGTGCAAGGAAGGCCGGCTTGAGCCTGGCCCTCCTGCCCTCATGCATTAGACATCTGACCCTCATGATAATTTCATACGATTCTAGTGCTAGAAATAGTGTCCTCGTGACCTAGGGCCTCTGGGTCTTGCTAGTAGCAGGCACCAAATAAATTAATCATTCAGCCCCACACCCAATTTTGTGCTACAGACTTGGCTTAGGTTACTTCCCAGAGGGGCCAGGCCTGCATTAGCTGGTGACACTTTATTTATTACCCCTTGGAAGCAAGAAGTGGTGGTGTCCCGTGGGAGAGCCATCGTGCATTAGCTTAGCACAAGCCCATGTGCAAGAGGCATTATTAGAGACATTATTTTTTATGTTCAATACATTTCAACTAGATGCATATTTTGTCCCCTAAGTGCATTTTTTTTTCTCTTCTCCAAGGGTTTTTTTTATATATATATAATATCAAACACAAAATCAAACTTAGAGACATTATTTTTTATGTTCAATAGATTTCAACTAGACACATGTTTTGTCCCCTAAGTGCATTTTTTTTCTCTTCTCCAAGGTTTTTTTTTTTTATATATGTAATATCCAAACACAAAATCAAAGTCCACTAACCCAATTGAAGAGATCAGGAACTGGAGCACTGGTTAAAAAAAAGATAGAAAACGGTCGCCATCTCTTTTTGGTCCTGATAAGCCAGTTTTCTTTTAGCCATCCCTGTTATCTGGCAGCCTGGGAAGCTGCCAGGCACCTGCCTGCTTTGGGAGCAGGTCATGGAAATGCTGATTGGAACCGTTTGATCTGGACTGGTGTTAAATGCTTCGAGGAACTCACTGCCACAGTGCCAGATAAAACGGTTGGTTCTTTACATGGGACAGATTTCAGGAGGTTTCTTACTTCTTTAGACCTTCAACTACGAGGGGAAGTTTTCCTGAGTCTTCCGAATATACAGCAGAATTCCATCTGTGTTTTTCCATAAGAGAGAAAATTTGCTGTGCCCTGTTCTTCTATTTCTCTTTAAACAGAAAGTCCCCTTTGAATATAAGAATGGATTTTTCTCTGACCCTAAGAAATCATCTCGCTAAGTATAGCAACGTAGCAGCACATTGCTGTTTTCATGTCCAAATGTAAAATACTTGAACATCTGATGATGATCAACCGCTTGGGAGGGAAAGCAGAAGATTTAAAAAAGTACCATCAAATTAACAATCTGCACAAATCTCTGTGTATATAGATATTAAAAGCACCCATGAGTATGCACACAAATGCACGCTTTTAAATATGTGTAGGTTTTTATGTGCATAGATCTACTATATACTTAACAAGCAATATTGGCCCCACTATGTCCACAGACTTTACTCTTTGTAAATCAAAATTGAAGCCCATTCAGGACACTTCATATTAAATGCTTTCATTTTACTGTGATTACCAAGGCATGTGAGAAACAGCTAAACAATTGGCTGCACAACAATAGAGATGAAATAAAGATAGCCTCTAATTAATTCTAGCTAGGTTATAATTATTTTTGACTGAGTTGCTCAGGACAATATCCCTAAGTCCTGCCGACTTCCATAAAGGGGACGGATCGCCAGCTGCTGCGCTTTGGTTTTTGAAGCAGATGGGGCTATTTTCAGCAATTGCTTGAAAGAAAATGATGAGGATGAGGGTAGAGAGTGATTGATTGACTCCGAATAGGCCCTGGGGTAACACTGATAGAAGCAGTGCTCTGAAACCAAGCTAGCCCCTGCCAGGCTCTGTTAAAGACTTAGAATGAGGAGCCTGTGTGGTGGGTTGCCTTTAAATTTGTAAGAATCTCCATGCTATTCTGCTAGAAAAAAATAAAAATCTGTGATGTGCAGAGATGCCAGGAAATGTTTTATCATCTGCGCTGGGCCATGGTGGTGCTAAGTGCAGTGAAGTAGGGCAGGCATATGGATGGTTCTGCTCCTTGGCCTGTGGAAATGGAAGATGAAAAATATCTATTAGATCATTACCCTGGTTCTGTCCGTCAATGCCGAATTGTTCTCTGCTTCGTTATATCGTAAGCTTTGGTGAATAATTCATTAAAACTAATTTATCTGCGAAATTCTGCCACTTCCTTTGTTTGCTGACAAATTGTGAAATTCTCCGATTTGTTGTTAGAAATTATTCATAGATTTTTGGAATAAATGAATCCCAGCTTGCTGGTAGGCTTTGCTCAATGAAAGTAATGGACATACAAACCAGCAGTGTCTCAAATAGCGTGGTATTCAGATTGCCTGATTGGAAGGCTTCTGGAATTAGCTAATAACTGGACGTGCTTTTTGTCATGCACTTGAATGTAAAAGATTGGAAGAAATAAGGTTGGAAATTAGATTTCTGTGCCTAAGATGTGTAGAAAACAGAGCAGATTCATGCAAACTTTGCGATGAAATTGTAAAAGCTGCTAACCCCGCTCTGCAAATGTTGCACTGGGTTTGCCTGACTGCAAGATGCACTATGAATCCAAAGGGACGCTGATGATTTAAACCTTAAATTATGGCGTAGCAAACATCTTTTTCCTAAGAACTTTGTGATATTCGGTTTACACTTTTCTGTGCTAAATTTACTGCTCTGTCTCTTTGGCCACCTTAACTTGTTCATTTTTCCCTGCTGTGTTTGCGCAGTGCTGAGAGCTCTTAAAGACCAGATGCCACATGCTTTTTGGGGTGAAAATAGCACTGAAAGCACCACAATGAGAAACTCTCCAAGAAATCAGATTAGCAAGATAAGTCCTAAAGAGAGGTTTCTAAATTCGTTTAAGTGTGTTCCCCAACAGAGTCTTTCTACTCTGCATGATATGCAGCTCTAGTAAAACTGTGTTCTTGGATACTCTTTAAGTCTGAGAGAGAATTTACAGTCCTGCTTTGAGGAAAGGAGACATGGCTTGCCTCATCTGTGTGTTTTGCTTTGAATTTGCTAATTTTGGTAATTCTGCTAGTGGTGGTTTTTTGTTTCTTGTTCAAGAGGGCAGATGTGTGATGATGCTTCCTGATGTGCTTGTAATCCAAACAGGTGAAACACAGAGAGGAAAATCCAATGAGGGAACTGAGAAAACCTCTTCCAAAGGAAGCAGAAGGGAGTTTTTACCCACCCCTGCTCGGGGTGACCTCCCTACAGCCACCTGCAGTATCCTGGGGTGGAAAACCCCAGGATTTCCAGGTTTCCAGGGTCCTGGAAACCTTAAGTAAGGAGTACAACCTGTCTTTGGTGATGTGACATTGTCCCAAACATTTTAGCAGTCTTTAACTGACTTAGAGGAATGATGGTGATAGGAATAAGCTTTTTGTTTTTGTAGGGCAGAGGCACCTCACATCTGTTTGATATACCTGTCATAATCTGGAATTATAATCCTGCCAAATACATGTTTCTGTTTGGAAATAAATGAAGACCAGAGCATTTTTTTTCTTCTCCTTCAGTCCTTCCTTAGCAATATGGTGCATCCCTCAGTTCCAGCCACAGGCTGCAGAAAGAATCACATGGACAACTTCACTCCAGCAAGTTCCAGACAGCCTGGACACCCCAAGTAAAAGCAGAAGACACTTTAAGATATGGAAATGGCCTGATCACAGGGAATTTTTCTGTAGCCACAGCCTTGGATAACTTGTAAGTTTACTGCCTTTTTCGAATGTACTGCTGAAATAGGCAGGAGAGATTTCAGTCTTTCACCTGTGAATATTCTTTTCCTTTCCTGAAAAGGAGGCTGGTCTGCTCTTGGGAGACAGATGTGGACAGGGGAACTGCTTACTGTGCTCCTCTCAGTCCGTATTTCAATGCTCAGACGTTCCCTCTTACACAGAATGACACCAGAATGGCCTTTCAAGCTGCAGGCGCCGAAACCTAAGGCATTTTATAGCATCTTCGTTGTGCCTCCTTTGTCCACTTGAAACAGGTTTTTCAAATATAAGAAGCTTACTTAGCCCAGGGTTTAAAGCTATTTTTATCCAGGAAATGTGCATAGAGAAAAGGCACTCAGAGAGAGAGGACAACACTGTTCATTTTGTTTTTGTTTCTGTTTTTTCCCAAGCTCTCCTTTATGTATGAGAGAGATGAAAAGATTTTCTAGTAAAACTAGGGGAATTCAGATATCCTTCATATCTGAACTGGGCTAGTTCTTTGGGGGACAAAGAGGCCCATTTGTTTGCAAAAGCCCACAGGGGTAATTCGGCCAAATCACTGTGACCCTGGTGCTTTGCAGGACACACATTTCTACCAACTGACATTCTGGGTCTGTATTTCTGAGATTTTTACTGAATCCTAGGAAATGCACGTGGAAATTCTTCCTTCCCAGAGCACTGCTCCGGCAGAGTGTTAAATGAGAGCCTCCCACAGCAACCTCGCCAACAAGGTACCCGAAATTGCTGTTGCATTATAACATTACATGGTTTTTATTATTACTCCAGCGGTATATCCTAGTGTAGGATCTCCTTAAAATGGAGCCACTGGGACAGCTTTGGGCTTAACAGCTCCCTTGAGCTTCAGTGCCCTTCACTCCTTCCTGGCTGAAGTGCCCATGGAGGTCCCGGATTTCAGGGTTGAGCGGTGCGGAATGAAAACCACGAAGGCAGCGACGACCGAGGCTCTTCACGAGGCTTCACACAGCAGCCGTGCTCACTGGTAAAAGCCAATTTCACTCCACCTTAAATGGAGAAGCGAATCTGTCCCCGTTGTGAGCTTTTAATCACTCCAATTTCAGCAGTTTTGCCACGCTGGCAGCTGGTGCCCACGGGAGCCCCTTGTTAGGGCTCGTGTGAGAGGTGGACTTGGCTTTTTGTCTTTTTCCTCCCTAGCAAACGATCCCAGCACCGAACAACACGCAGCGATTTGCCCAGCTGGGCCCTTGGCTGTTTCACACAGCAGATGTTGAACGCGGTGCCCGCAACAACGTGAGCAACAACTGCCCTGGCGGGGCTCGGGAGGTTGTGATAACCCCGGAGGTTGTTGCAAAGCTGCTGCACGGGAGCTGCCTTAGAAGAGCTGTGCGTGTTGCAGCTGCAGCTTTAGCACCGCAGACTGGTTGGATTTTGAGGCAAAATCAAGTAAACTCTGTGGGGGCAGAACAGAAAAACACGTGGATCTGAAGCAGGAAACACGTTCTGCAACCCAGCTAAAAGGGCAAAGTTGTCTCAAGTGTTAGGGCAGGTTTACACACTCACAGTCTTGTTCCCTTGCAGCTTCTCCTCACTGGCAACACTGTGCCAACATTTTAAGCAACAATATTGTAGAGATTTTTCTTAATGAGCCTGGGCTCCTTCCCTCTTCAGCATCGCAGCATGTTCCAGCATTTTCACAGAAAACGTCACCTCCCAATTATTTTGTAAACACAGAGTGAAAATCCGGTCACTCTTGCACTCACAGCTTCCCCTACAAGCGTTATTTGCCTTTTTCACACTCCTATCCCAGAGGTAGATGCTGCTGCTCTTACAAAATGCAGTTCTGGGGTCTGGCTGAGGGCTGTGGCTCTCACCCCAGCAGGAGCTGCTGGCTCTGCTGCTGGGCGCAGGGTGAGGAAGCAGCCGGGGCCGCACGGGGCTTCGTCCTGCTCCCTGTCTGAGCAGCAATGCCCGTTTGTGCAACTCTGCTTGACCCTCCAGTGACCTCCACAGGGAACTGCTTAGGCTAAAAATTAACCATTTTTTCCCTTTGCTCTTTTTTTCTTTCTTTTCAATTCTGCCAGCTCATTTCCTTGGTTTAACCAACTTTGCCTGTCATGTTTTTTGGCTCTGTAGCTGCTTGTTGGGTCCCATCTTGGATATCTCTTCATGGTGGCATAAATTTTCCCTTAACATTTATACCCTTACATTTGCATATGTAAATAACATGCATACACAGGGCTCTGTCCATCAGGTGAGTGTTATGACAAGCAGGAGGTTCAGGAAAATCCTTTGCAGAATCCACAGTGCAGAATAGCTCAGGGTCTTTCAGCATATTTTATTCTTCGTGTGCTGAGTGCTCTTCAGACCTACCTCCCTCTCCCAAAGTGCAACATGAAAAGTAATTCTAACCAACCCACCCACTTTGATGTCTTTGTCCCAGTAGACACGAGGAATTCTTACACAGCTAAAATTGTTCCTGCCTTTAAGAAAAAGCCTTTTCTTAATTTGCTCTGGGTCCCAGTGGATGTTACCAGTGGCTCCGTCATTACATAATGCACCATTTTGCTCCCTCCAGGCATTTGCCCCAGGATTGTCAGTTGGCAGAAACCAGAGAACTTCTGAACTTCCCGTGACCAAAAGTAAATGGAAACAATCTGGGGAACTGACAATACTAAAAGAAAATGCTGTTGACTAATTAGGATGACCTGGGGGTTTTATTGTCATTGTTTGATCAAGCTTTAAAGAACAAAATGTACAATATTTGTTCTTATATGATTATGTTTAATGAATATGTTTAATAACCTGTGTATGAAATAATGTTATCAGTTCAGTAGTGCCCTTACAGGTATGATGGGATGATAGACAGTAACAGTAATTACTGTATCAGTCCCATTACTTCTAAACTAAAATGTGCAATGGAACAATAGGTACAAAAATGAAAATATTCTCTGGGCATAAATTCAAAGTAGAATTAAAATGTGCAATGGAACAATAGGTACATAAATTCAAAGTAGAAAAGGGCAAAGGGCATAAATTCAAAGTAGAATTTACCTACATAGAAATATTTCCTGTTGTTGGAGTGTTTTTACATGCTAACACATGAACATCAGCATATTCCCAAGGAAAGCAGAGGGACTGCAGGTGTAGCCCATTGGAGTTGCAGAAGAGAAGTGGAAGCGGATGGAAGGTGGGTGTAATTTGCTCATTCTCGCCAATTAATTAGCTCAGATTAATTAGCTACAAGAAACAGGGGAGTTATTCTGTTCTTCCAGGTTGAAGAGCTGGAAGGAATCTTGAGGGGTAGGAAGTGGAGCTTTGTGGATGTAGCAGTTAGGGATTAAATTTTGCTTGAGTCTCAGCATGATTTTTCTTTTTCCACTGTTATGGCTTTATAAATTCCACCCCCTGCCTGCCTCCTGAAGTCCTCCTCTTTCTCCAGGACTCAAGACTGCTGTACAGACCTGTGAAAAGGCACCAAAAATTGACTGCTCTGCTCTTGACATGCTGTGGATTAACAGGTAGGTGTTGCCTGGACACTGTAGTAAGTACAAAAGCCCTCCAGAATAAAAAAGAAACTGCAAGAGCTTTTACTGAAAAAACACAATTCACAAGAAGGAGGGAGCACAAGCTGTCTTCTTCTGTCCTCAAGCAAAATAACTGAGACTGTCCATCCCTCCCCTGGAAAGGGGAAGGTGGGAATAAGCACCTGTAGAATCCTGCTGGGCAGCTGTCCCATCACAAACCCAGTCAGTTTAGCTCTCCACCATGGAAAATAAAGGAACAGGAGAAATCCTTATTGCCAGTGGCCAAGCAGGAGCTTAGCAGCCAGCAGGAGCAACAGCTCAGATTATTAGTGTATTTATAAGGAAGTCTTTTAAGTCTGCCACATGGAAGGATTTGTGAGTCAGCAAATAGAGCAAAGCAGTCCGTAAGGATGGGCCAGAACAGAAAGGAAAACTGTCAGGGATTATTTGGGACTGAAATGCCCGGGTCTTCTTCCATTTCCTTTAGCAATAACTATTGTTCTGTGCATAAGAGGTCTGTTGGATTTAATTGCTTTGAAAACTAAGCACACAGAGGGCAGAGAGAAGTGCTGCTTTGTGGCAGATTATCATAAAGCGGGTCAGCCTGACTGAGGTGGCATGAACAGGCACCAAGTGTGTGCAAGACCTTCTACCAAATTACCTGTCATACAAAGGCTGCTGCACATTTGTCCTCTTAACCTACAAAAGTGGAAATATATTCTGCCTTGCGTATCTATATTGCAGTAGGTTGGAGGGAGCTGAATGACTTTCTAATAGGTTTACAGGAGGCTTCATAGGAACTAGAGCCCTTAATCCTGCTCAGTCTGGAGGTTCCTTGCAGAATTGAGCCTGCGCAGGCCCAAAGGCAAAAGGAAATATCTAGGTCTTGGTTGTTTGGCATTTAGTAACAATTTTTTAAATGTGCAAGACTTCTGGGTTTGTGCTTTGTTAGGCTTTTTTTGCTATTAAACCTCAGGCAGCAAATGACATACATCTACTGTTGTGACTACCCAAAAAAGCGAGAGCTGAATGCTGCCATGTAAAGGAAAGATTTCAAGGACACTGATGCCCAGCTCATACTGAAAGTTTGTTGGAAGGTGATGCTTAATTCACATTAGCCTCTTTACAGGCTTCTGCTAAACATGAATTCTGATCACTTGTGCTTGCTGTTGGTTCCCTTCAGCTTTTCTTAGCAGTAGTAATCCAGGTAACCTGGACCAGCGCCAACTTGGGTAATTATGTTCTCTTGGCCTGAATTCTTCCTGCTCTTTCAAATGGATACTATTCTTGGTCTGATATCCTATATGAGCAATTGGTGTTATATGCACTCTTAATGGCTTTCTGTGTTTCACCTGGGTTAGACTGTATCTCCAGGGACGTGGAGCTATCTTAGGCATGTTATGTTTATGAACATAAAAATCCCTTCATATGGATACAGTGGAAGGGAAATTAGTAAACTTAATTTACATCTTCTGTTATCTATATAGAAAAGATTTTGGGGTTGGTATGTATCAAGTATGTGTTAGATATCTAAGATACATGCTCTGTGATGTGGCAGTGTAGGCACTTTAATAGACAGTCCTAGAAGGTCTGTATTTCTTGGTATTTTTCACACATTCAGAGACTGCTCATAATTAATAAACTCATGGCTGGTGATAATTCCAGCTGCACATTTACAGCTTCTCCTTCCCAGCTCCAGCTGGTCAGCCAATGCTTGACCCAGAGCAGTGCTTCCTGGAGCTACGAGTCCTCCTGGAGACTCAGCTAATACATGTGAACAGCAGAGAAACAGGGGGATTCTGCTTGGATCTTTATCCAAGCAATTGAAGAAATATGCATTTGCTTTCACTGTTGTGCTATCCATTTTGCCATGTCTTTTTTTTTTTATCAAAAATACTTTACTGAACCTTGTCCTTCAGCTGATGCTTAGACTTTTCCTGTCCTTCTTCACATGCTGTGACTTGTCAGCTCCTTTCTATGACCTGGGTTCCTGACACTTGCCCAGGCAGACTTCCTCACCACTGTATTTACAGCTGAAATTGGGTGAGCACAAGGACACAATAAGGGAAGCAAAGTTCAGGTACAAGTATCTGACACAAAGAAATGAATGTGGGGAGGGTTCGGAAGGGAAATCAGTGTAAAAACCTTGTTTTGGAGAAGGATGAGAGGAAGTCGGGGGCTTGCTGGAAAGGATGTGGAAAGCCCCTGCAGCTAAGAGACCTAGCTGCAGGCTATGGAAAAGGTCCATGGTAGGAAAGTGGAAAGATGAAGTGTCAGTTTTTAAAAAGGATGGAGCCATGAGGTGAAAGGACAAGGACTGGGGCTGGAAAGAGGAAACAGCACAAAACCACAGCCAAGAGGAAGCTGGCAAAAATCCAGTCATCAGGAGCCCAGCCGTGCTGACATCCCACTGCCACCAATTTCAGCGTGACACTTAAAGTGAGCTGCAGCCATTCACAGTAAAAACTTACTGCTTATGTCAGGTCATGGCCACAGGGCCATTACATTCTCATTAACGTAACGAAATCTGTGAATTATATGCCTTCGGTTATATAAATCTTGTTCTTTGCCCAGATACAAGCACTGTTGTTTCTTCAAACAGCCAAACAAATTGGGATGCACAAAACAGGCCAGGTCATTCCCTGATGTGTTAACCATGGATGAACCTGACCCAAAATCTTTTAAAATCGCCTCTACTCTCTGTGACTAGCAGAAGTCTGAGTTTATGAATGCTGGAGTCAGCTGAGGCTACCGATTCCTTGAAATGAGGAATTAGCTACTAAAAGCCACTTGCAGGAGACAGAGGAAGGATTGTAGTTCAGTATCTTGAATAAAGCACTCCTGGGATTTTGGGGAGGACTCAGTGTGGTAACTGTGATGAGTTACTGCAGGCACTTTGCCTGTGTCTGACTGTTCCTTGCAGCTAGGGAAGAGCCCTGTTGAAGCTTTCAGGATGCCAGTGGGATTCCAGAGGTAGAGAGAGGCTCTGTAATCACTTTCAATGGGCTCCTGCAATGGTTTTGCTACAAGTTTCAGGCAATGTGTGAATGTAGCGAGTTAATTGTGTTTTTTTTTTTTTTTTTTCCTCTACACTTCAGTGAAGGAAATGTAGGAAACCCCCTTGCAGCTGAATCTGCTTTGAACCGAGTCGGTTTCTTAGCATTGTCATTTTGTTGCTTTTTGCTTTTGTTTTGGGATAGGGTCATGCTATGGTCTTGAGAAACTTCAGAGAGGAAAGAGCTTTGGTGTCCCAGACCGCATGGGGAGCCCAGCCTTGAAATGACACAAGCAGCCAGAGCTGGGCGATAGTTTCTGAGAAGAGGAACTTCTCCCTGAGAAAGAAGAGAGCCTCTCCTGAAGGGGAAATGAGCACTGAAGTGAGCAACACAAACACGGTCACACACTGCTGCTGCCACCCTTGTGTGGTGCAGGAGGAAACATCCACAACGCTGTTTTCAGAACTGTGGCATCATTAAATGCTTAACGGTAACGAGCACCACGGTGTCAGCATGACCTTGACTTTCTCCAGTGTTATTTTATCCTTGAGGAGCTGAAAGCATGACCCGTGTGTTTGCTAACTACTGGGATATTATATCCATGCTTAAGACACAGTGATGATAAGTAAGAGAAAGCGGGGATAACACAGGCAAAAGTGTTTCCTGGCCAGGAAAGGTTGGAGGAGCTTTTTTTACTGAAGGGGAAAGTTCCCTCACGTTCTTTTTCCCACTGATGGAAAGTCAGGTGGAGAAAATGTTTTATTTGGGCTGCTTAGCTCAAGGAACTGTCATCAGAAATTGATAATTTGCTTCTGTTTCTTGCATATCTTCTGCTCTTTTATGTGATAATGCAATAATCTCAATGCATGTTGGAGTTCATGTAGAAGATACTCATATGTCTCCTGGGCAATGCAAAACACCAGCAATCATTTACATGTAGCAAATGCCCTGTTAAGCAGTTTCCATAGAGACAGCACATTGAAAGAGCTGTGCCTCAGCTTTTATCGCTCTTCTGGAATTTGAATCAACATCTTTTCTGTTCTTGCTGATTTTTTTTTTTGTTGAATGTGGAAAGGTGCTGAATTGCTGGCCCAGCCCTTGCTGTTAAGGTCCATGAACAAACTGTTTCTCTGACCTGCTGAGAACCACGAGCGCAGGCTGCATCGCTCCGGGGCCGGGCTCCGATTGCAGAGCGCTCCGCTTTGCTCCTTGGGCTCTGCTCGCACCACTTCCTCTTGAGAAGCGAGGAGGGACTGAAGAGCTGTTGGTGTTTCCTGCTCTAGGCTCGGTGCTGGCTGCCGGGTGTTGCTCTGAAAGGCCCTTGAGTTATTTTTTTCATGTTTTTATCAGATCAGGCAGCTCATTTGTAAGAGTAGATTCAAAACCTAATTTCAAGTGGCCATAAAAAAAATCAGATTAAAGTTGTTCTGTGGCTTGTAAAAGTATCAGTTGCCAAGGTCGGTTCTTGTGTCAGACAGCACAAGGCAATGAAGATAGTTGAAGCCCTGGACAAGCTCTTTGCAATCTTAGTGAAGAAGGTACAAGATTCCTGAATCAACCTTATGCACACACTGCTCCACCTTTGCTGTGTCCTCTGGGATGCTGCATCTCCCTGGGCCTCTCCATGTCCCTCTGAAGAGGGTCCTGCTGGTTGTTGGCTGCTGCAGTAAATGCATGTTGTTGCACAGAGCTCCAGGGGTACCGGTGCAGCTGGATGTGGGTTGCAGTGTGGTTTGGGGGATGCAGTTTGCACTCAGAGATCCACAGTCCACCTGTGCCCTCAGTGCTGGCACTAAAGAGCTTTGCAGCTTGGGCCCTCTGACTTAATTTCTTCTTGCTGTTTGGAGTGATTAAACTGTCACTGTAACCAGTGTTAATGGACGCAATGAAAGGTCACCCAGACATATCATATATGAGCAAAGAAAAAAAATCCCAATCGAGGCTGCTCTCTTGTACTGATTGGTTTGACTGAAAGCTTTCCAAGGCGGCAAGTCTGAAGAGAAACTCTGGCAAAAGTCAGCCAAAAGAGACCTCCAAGAAGAAAATAAGGTTTTTAAATGTGTGGGCAGGTCAGTGCAGTTCAGGTGACTGCAGTTTCACATTATAGCAGCCCTAAAAGGGCCTGGCTGCACTAGCTGCTGGGTGAAGGCAAGACCTTTGTTCCAGAGCATATTCTTCCTTCCCAAGAACTTACTTGCTCAGGAGATAAAGGGACATAAATGAGATGACATCAGGGTGCTTCTTTTTCCAACTTTCAATGTACCATTCCCCAGTGTTAACATCTACCCCGAACCTATTTCCTGTTCTGTGCTGTTCTGTCACCCGGGTGCAATAATTCTTCAATTACTGCAGCCTGGAGGAAAGGGAAATCCCTCTGCGGGATGCTCTGCTTCCATATGACTCTTCCTGACCCAGGTTTGGAAAGGTTCCACTTGGCACCTCCCTTCCGTGCCCTACGAGTGCTGACTCCCAAGCAGCAGCAGATTAAATGCAAGTGCCAAATCCCAGCAGTCTGCCCTGTTTAGCTCCCAGCAATTAACCACCTTGCAGAGGGGACAGCTAAACCGTGTGTGATGTGGCATCCTGAATCATGCTGCAGTTGGTGGGCCCTGATTCTCAAGTTGTGAAATCAAAGCCATTTACTTATATTTTCAAGGGCCAAAAGTGGTGATTCGGGAGCCTGCTGGGCTGAGAGAAGCGGGGAGCTAAATGCTGGGGAACTAAAGGCATCAATTCTCTGCATGTAGCCTGTGTGCACTGATAAATCAGCACCTCGATGCCACGTAATCCAGCACTAGACTCCTTCCCTGCAAGGATAAGTGTCCTCCTGAACCCGTATCATATGCACACGCCGAGAGCCACCGTTCTCATTTCTCCTTGCCATTAGTGTGCATTACTAATAGATGCTGGTGTCTGGGGTCTTTAGCTCGCTAGTTTGATCCCATTTGTCATCAAGCAGTGCAATTAGATACCTCTCCCAGTAACTCGGAGGAGACAGTTCTTGTTGGCACAGCACTTAGACCAGGAGTATTCTTTTACTTTTCCAAAACTTACACCAAATAGGGGGGAGAGACATGAAAGTGAGAAGCGTTTCACTGTGTTGTAGGAAGTCATCCTTTCTGCTTCCAAGAAAAAGAAGGCTTTGCCTTTGGGTCCCAGGGGACAGCTTCAGCTAGGAATGAAGCGAGATCCCTAATTAAACCCTGCCTCTTTGTGCTCTCATCTGGTCAATCCATGTTGTTTGTGCAGAGTGATAACAACAGCACAGCTTGGGCTCAAAAGGACCCAGCATCCTGGGCGGGGGGTATTTTTACTCTGTAATTTTATGATTCTGTTGACTTTCAAAATGTGGTTACAAGCACTTTCATATCTTCAAAGTGCTTTGCAGATACTATCTCAGTCTCCTAGGGAGAAAATAATCGGGATCAGATAAGTAAATGATTTAATTTAATGATTAAAGAACTCAAAGCTTAGGGAAATTAAAGTCCTGATCCCAGGCTAAATCAAAGCAATGGAAATGTGCTGGATCTTGAATCTATCGAAGGTTTCTTTTAGGAAAAACTGAATTTCTCCGCTCTAAGACTGTATCCAGAGCTGAGCCAAGATCCCTGGGGAACAGGGCTCACTGCTTTGGTGCCAGCCTAGTGGCAGGACTGGCAGTAGCTGGTGCTGGGAAAATGCTCCTACCCATTTGAATCCTTCCACTGGGACAGCTAACGTGTGGGCATTTTGCCGTACTTTCTCCTCTCCAACTGTCCCAAATTGCATTTTATTGCCATAAATTATTGCCTGCCTTGCCCTGGATAAAGCCAGCTCTAGTATGGCCATAACTTGGCAATGTTACAATGTTGGGAATATACACGAAGAAATAAATTAGCAGGAGGAGCTCCCGCGTCCGAGATAAATGCCCAGTTTACCATTTAACAGACTAATTCTCACAAAGATCTTGGCTTATTTGGCTACATGGGATGCCAGTTGGATGAAAATATTTCTTTCTGGATGGTAGTTACAAAAGAGTAGGAGGGCATGAGGTCATAGAAAGCTGCAGTCTTTGCAAGAGCCAAGTGCTGCTTTGAATGCACTTCTTTCTTTCCACATCTTCAGCTATTCCCCGCATGCTTAGAAACGCTTTCTCGAGATCCAGTTTTGAAGTGGTGCAGCACAAGAAAAGCATTTCTTCTTCAGAGAGCCCTGAATAATGATTTACTACTTGCAGGGTTTGGGGAAAAAAAAAAAGATTCATAGTGGCCCTCTTTTGCTAGGTTTTTTCCTGTCCTTTTTGCATTTAATAATGTGTCAAATTAGGGCTAAAGTGCTCTGTTTCCTCCACTCTGCTCTGGCTTTGATGCTGTTCAAGACCTACCAGGCGCCGCCTTCCTGTGGCAGTGCTCAGATATAGGAAGGTCTCTAAGGCATTCTGCAAAGCTGTTAATTAGGGAGTGTTAAATGAGTGACAAGCAACGAGAGGCTGTAAACGTGGCAGGCATGACAGCAATATCCTACGTGCTGGCACTGGCAGCTGTCAAGGCATGGTTATTTTTTGTCTGTCTAACCAGGTCACCGCAAATAGGGACCAGTTTGGCTTTGGGACCCCTGTTCTGTTTCCATCTGAGCAGTCGGCTGCCCTCAGTTAAATTCTTGCAGTTCATCTCTCAGATGGCGAACATCTGAGCACTGCTTGGATGAGAAACCTCGTTGCTTTAGGACCCCTGTGTTAGTGGGTAACGTGGGTTTGACCATTCCCTAGAGAAACCTCCCCAAATTCCAGTGCCCAAGGATGCCCTGGCCGTGCAGGTAGAGGGGAGCCTGCACTATGGTGCAAATGGGAATAATCTCGGAGCCAGGCAATGTTTTGTGTCATAGGGACAGTTCATTTGACCAAATGTTGCCTTTAGTGACATCTTTGAGTGCTGTCATTGTCTTCAGAGAGTTCCCTATAGAGATGTTCCTGGCTTGTGGGGCCTAAATAGGCAAATACAACCACAAATCTTATCCTTCAGATTATATAGATTATATCTTTAATTATTTGCACCTGTGAAAACTCGTGGGGATTGCTTGTCAATGCTGTTATTACAGCTGATCATTAGAAAACCCAGGAGTTGCCACACGTGTGAACTGTACACGCTTTGGAAAGGACTAGAAGGTGTCGTGTCCATGTAGTGATTAGACTCGGATCTGTGGGTCGATTCCCTGCAAATAAAGTACGCTGCATGCTTAGACCTCTGTAAACTGTGGGTCGATTCCCTGCAAATAAAGTTGCATGCTTAGACCTCTGTAAGCCTCCAGGTATTTACAGGAAATATTTCATTTTTTACTTACAGTCCAAATACTGGTTTAGAGCAGGGCTGGCTGGTGGGCAGAGCACTCGGGGATGCCCTAACCTACCTTCAGACTGTAGATGTGAGGCCGTGTGAGGAGCAGGGACTTAAATCCCTTCTTGTGAGATGCCAAAACAACTAAAAATCTGCCCTTATTGCAGATTGTCTGACCCAGAGTTAAAGGCATATTCAAAAATAAATCAAGCCATGCTGAGCTTTGGAGGAGTACCACGTGTGAAATATTCTTTGGTTCATATGCTCTTCATTTCCTACATGTTGGATAAATTAAAGATTGAACGAGGAAAGAACAACAGCAAAGCAAAGTGCAGGCATGTAGCTAACACACATTATCCAATGCTTTGGTAACATAATTATAGTGTAATTTTTTTTATGCTGTACAAGCGGTATCAGGCAACACAGATAACAACCTGACATTCATTATATTTATCTGAATGCATGGATGGCTTTTTCAGATCCTGCAGATTTATTGAGGTAGATTGTACATGGAAATTAAACAGAGTGACCCAGAAGATGTTTGGGCCATTTGTAAGTGCACACTGCACATATGTTTATGGGCAGGTTATTGTGTAATTTTTATATATTCCTTCTCTGGGTGAATTCCTTTAGTGATACCAAGTTTTCCAGCCTGGGAGACAGGATTGGGAATGCTCTCGAATTCTGAAGGGTCCTGTCCTGAAACAAGTGGCTTTAATCAGCAGAAAAATTTTGTCAGAGATCTTATTAAAGAAGAAATTTAGCTGGGCCTCTCCCTGGCCTTGGGCACTGCCCATATATGTTTATGTCCAGGACCGTGTGTATTTAATGTAATTAATTGCATATGGGGTGAATTTACATAATTAATATCTACATGTGTAATTTAGAAGGAATCAACATGGAAGAAGAATTATATCAGAGTGATATCAGTTATTAAATATCATATATTTAAGGCTGTTTTGGGAAATCATACTTTCTGTGCGGAAATATTCCAAGTTGAAAGCAAGACCTGACCTAGTCTGTTCAGGCTGTAACCTTGATTTTCCCTTGCACAATTATAAAGGAGTCCATAGTAGCTGCAGAGGGATTGTGTTGATTCAGCACTTCCTTTTCCTGGCATAATTTAGGGCTCTGACTTAGTTACTGGAACTGCAGCAGAAATTCCCTTAAGCCAGCAGAGAACTGGACAGAACAGAGTCCAGCTCTGACCTCTTCCTTCTTGCACCCTGAGCTCTTACCACGGGCTCCCCTGGAACCTCTTGCACAAGAAACTTGTGGGGGCTGCTCATGTGGATAGACTAGAGAATGAAATGTTGGTAAAGCTAAAATATACACAGAAGGCAGCAAAAATTACCAATATTCTCTTTTACTTCCTAATTTTAGCAGGTTTTTCTTCTTCCTCCCCCACTGTCTTCTCAGTCTTGCTTTTCTTTTCCTTCCTCATTTATTCTATGTTCTGTTTTGAATAAAGTACCAATCCCTGAAACAGGCATTAAATAAATAGAGGTAATACTTGTTCTTTGTTTCTTTTGTAGTGGTCTCCTTCACTTAGGCAAAGGTTTTCTGCACTGTATTCTGTAATTAACTTGCCTTTGAGCCAGCCAGTGTACCATACTAATGCAAATAATTTTCCAGCCAAGAGCATTTCTTGGTCGAAAGAAAAAGCAGGTTTTAATCAAAGTAACATTACAAAGTAACTCAGTTGATTTAACGGTCCTGAAAATTTGGCAATGGAGAATTTGCTGAGGATGTTGATGTTCATTATATACCAAAGCAGAGACAGAGGAGAAAGGGGGTTTTCTCCAAATGAAGCCAGGTGAAGGATGGGATGGGCTCCTCGTTACTAATCAGAGGGAATACCCCTCCCTTTCTTGGAGATTCAGACCAGAATTTCCAGCCACATTGAACCTAGTCCATATGTTCCTACCCGGAGTTTGTATTTCAGCAGATCAGCTCTTCCCAGTTTTGCTGTTGACTTCAGTAAGGCCAAGATTTCACTCCTAAATTGCCTTAACATCTTTGGCACTTGGCTGCAGCTCCTTTCTCTTGCAAATCCCCAAGGTCGTGATTCAACAATACAGTAAATCCAGCTTAAGGGCTCCTTGTGGCGGATCAGGAAAGCCATGACACAGAATCACAAGACACAGAGCCCTGATCCAGAACAAACAAACTCCGCCTGTTCCAGTGCATGAAGAATAATGACACTTCACGTTGCACCAGAAGTCTTGGTCCTCGATCAGGCATCTTCTATCACTACTGCTTCATCTTTTTTGCTCTATCAGGAATTATCTGTCATCTTTTAGGCAGCAGAAAATCAGCGTAAACCCTGTGCTTTGCACTCCAGCTAATTCATCAGAGGCAGGATCCTGTGCTGATGTATGAATCATATCCAGCGTGTTGTCGTGGCCCAGCAGCAGTGCCGAGCTCTGGTGTTAACAGTCACAAAACCAGGGCCTCCGTCCAGAAGAGCGTGAAGCTGCTTGGAAAAAAGCAATTGTGCTTGTCCAGAGGGGAGGCCAGGAAAGGCATTTTTTTTTGCAGGAAAATAAACAAAAGCTATACAGGAAAGTCACTCTAAGGAATTCTTCTGTCAGCTCTGGAAAGGGCCTGGGAAGGTGTCCGCAGCGGAGGGAGTAGCTGTGGAGCATCAACGCGGGATGCAGAACTGCTCGTACCTGCTCCCTCCCAGCAATTTTACTTTTCTGTAAAGCACATTAAAACTCCAAACTGAATTCCCAAGAAAAAAAAGGAAGGACAGATCTCTGACTGCCAGTTTTGTTGAGTTTATCTGTTTTTTTTTTTTTCTTTTTTTTTTTTTCTTTTTGGTGGCCTGAAGCCATCCTTACACTTGTTTTCAGTGTTTTGAAGCGACAATTCTGTTCCCTGAGACACGTTACTGTGTAATGAAGCTTTATGGCCCATGTCCACCTGGGTGGTTTGATCCGAGGAGCAGCCGCGTAGCGCAGCCTTGTGCTGCAGCGATGCCAGGGGAGCGTTTCGCACTAATAGGGACATATTTTTGTGGTCCCCAGACCGTGCTGGTAAATCCCTGTGATATTAAAAATAATCTCTGGGACATCTCAACTCACATTCTGAATACCCAGAGCAACCCAGCGGTCTCTTCCAGAACATTCCATGAAGAAGGGAGAGGTTCCCAGGAAGAGTCCTTGCCCAGTGAGCTCAGTCCATCGTGGGCTGTGGAGAATTTGGTTGTTTTTTCACGGCTGCTCATGCAGGTCATCCCCGATCGAGAGCAAACACAGGGATTTACAGTGCTTGCAAATCTGAGCACTTTGGCAGAGGGATTTAGAGGCAGAGTCCTCTTCCTGAACTGTGATGTTACTCATTCTTTAGTTACTCCTTCCTTTCCGTGGCCGTTACATATAATCTATGGGAAAAACAGAAATTAATTAACCAGAGCTAATGCCTGTAGTTTTCTTGCTTGGTTTGTGTAAGAACATGCTCGTGTGTGTAGCATGGCCCAGAAACCTCAGCAAGAACCTCGCAAGAACCCACGGAGACGAGCTCAGAGGCAGGACTTTCCCATGACATAATGCTGAGGTACTGAAAGCTGCAGGGTATTTAGTGCAGTTCAGAGGCAAAGGCTGCAATCAGATAGTTATTCTTGCTGATTCTTCATTTCTGTTTAATTAGAAAACCTCTCTAAAGCAAACAGGATGAAAGTTTGCAAAGAAAGCTGCTAGTTCAGTTCCCTGGAGTCCATAGGAGTTGCAGGATGCCTGGGATGGAAGGATTCCTGGCACCAAGGCAAAGTGAGGCAGAAGGAAAAGGAGAAGGATAGCTGGGAATACAGAATAATCTCAATCCAAATTTTCCTCTTTTTGCTGTGTCCTGAAGGAACCAACCCTTGTGTACAAGAGGGTGGGATGATGATCATGCAAACGTGACAGCGACGTTGCGATAGGGAGGGTTCTAATCCGACATTAGGCTCTGTTGTGCATTTATTTTATGAATACTTAATGGGACACGGTCACTATCCTGGAGATCTCCCTCGCTCCTGATTTGCAAAATCCCTCCTGGTCTGCACAGGTGAGATACAACTGGGATGTCCAAGTGCAAGTCAACTTTGAGGCCCAGCTTTTCGGTCAGGTTTGATCTGTAGGTTTCCTCTTAGCTGCCTAATCCCAGAATAGTGAATTTAAGCCTACTAACAAGAGGATTGCTTGTCTTAGTAATGTCTTATGGGTCCCTTAGAAGTCGTCTATGAAATCCCAGTTGTCTGCAAATTAGAATCGGAAAGCTCGTGCTCTATAGCCATCTTCCTGCATTCTGAATCTTCTGTGGTTTTTGGATGCTTACACTAAATACTAACAGCTGCAGAAATTCAGACACACTCAATTTTTGTCATCTTTAAAGTAAATGGAATAGTTGAAATATTCATGGTGAGTGAGGACCGTGACAGTGAAATAAAATGAACTCAGGGACATAGAATCAAAATTGCATCCAAACTAATTCCATTTCCTTTGAAACCCGTTGCCCCCCAAAGCACATACTGCCAACAAACCCTTCTAATCAACCTCAGAAACATTTCCCATTGTATCCAGGAATCAGTATTTTAGCAATCTCCATGGAGATAATTGCCATGGCAATTCAACAAAGCCTAATATATGAAACACATTCATATCAATATCAGTAGCATGCCCAAGATGCCCTCTTTTCATTCTTGCAGTATGCTAGAAAGAGAGAAAATGTTGCACATCGGTTTAGAATTCCAATTTCTAGGAAAACATTCAGAAATTTTCACGTATCTTCAGATATCCCTGTTGGAAATAAGTATGAAGCAGAATAAGGAAGATGAACTAATCAAAACTGAGGTCTTTTCAATGTGAAAAATAGAAAATTAAAAGATGCAACTAACTAAAAATTTTCCTTTGGAATCAAAAATGAAACAAGCTGTTTCCTCAAAACTAACACCTACCAAAGAAATACATCAGTTCAATCTAGCACTGAAGAAAAAAATAGTAAGCTGGGTTTTTAAATTTTAGTATTATTTCTTAAAAAAATGAAAGAAATTATATTTAAATTCTTTGTGCATATACAAATGTAATGTCAAGATCAATGTGAAATACTTGAGTCATATCAAAAAATAATATTCTGGTTTTACAGAAGCATCACAACCTTCTGTGCTGTTTTCGCATCCTCACTTTGGATCAAAGCAAATTTTCTAGGAAATTTAGAAAATTTGAGGTTGGAAGGGGTGTTTGGAGGTCATGTGGACCAACCTCCTCAATGCAGAGCTGCTTTCAAAGCTGGATCAGGTTGCCAAGGGCCTTGTCTGCTCCAGTTTGGAAAATCTCCAAGGATGGGGATTCCACGTCCTCTCTGGATCCCTGTTCCAGTGCCCAACCAGTCTCTTTGTAATCTTTTTTTTCGCTTGGATTGGAATTGAGTTTCCTTCCTGGCAGCTGGTGACCATCTCCTGTGGAGCTGCAGGTCAGGAAGCTGAGCTGGGAAAGGATGAACATGGGACATTGCTCCTCCTCGGGCATCCTGGAATTCTGATCCGTGTCGGTGAGCCGTGACGGAAGGGCTCGGGTGTGTGCTGAGGAGGAAGCAAGTTGGGCTGGGTTGCTTTTTAGGGGTTCATGTGCTTGATGCAATATGTGTTTGATTTATGATGGTGAAACCTTCTTTTCTTTTGTACCTTCTGGTGCAAAAGGAGGTAGGGGAGAAGTAATCCTACTTCTGAATCAAATTATCCTTCCTTTTCATACTTAATTAAGAACATGGTCTTCCTAAGGGCTGAAAAGCTTTGGCTTCAGTTGGCAGAGATGTGTTTTATCTGTGTGCCTGCCTGTCCAGATTCTTACCCTTGCACATTAAAGTGGTATCTCTGTCTGGTCCTATAAAAATTGATGGCAAAAAGCCTCTGGATTTCAGCTGCGCAGGAGCCAGTAGATGCTGATCTTACCTGGACAGTGTTCTGTAACAGATATATTCTGCGATTATCCATGTAGCCGGTCCAGCAAGAACCTATGAATACGGATAAAAAAAATCACATTTCAGAGACTTTTGCTTCATTTCCAGTTTATCAAAGGGAACAAAGAGAAGGACCAGATGACCCGTAACAAAAGGTCTTTATCATTTCCTCTGGGCTTTCCTTATTGCTGAAGTGAACATCTCCATCCCTGAGAGATGTGCAGTGCCCGGGTGCTGTTTAGAAGACGCTTTCTTTGGTGATGTCAAATGCACCACAGCACAAATAAGAGGTCACAGATCCGGATCCTGCAGAATACTGGGGATCTCTGGGAGACTCTGAGCATCCACAGCATCTCCTGGGGTCTGCATGGAGGTTTATCCTGAATCCCTGGGCGCTGGAGCTGGGTTCTCCTCCTTGCTGACCTGCTCCGTGGTTCTGACGTGGCTCTGGTCGTGGCTGGGGCCGTGTCCTCCTGCACCTCTTGAGGGACAGTGGAAGTTAGATGGAGCAGCCTTTTAAATACTGGATTTCAGGCCTGCCTGTGATTTATCTGAGTCTGTCATGCCTGTAACATGAAAAATACCCTGTTTAATGAGCATGCAGACTGTGTTCCTATTCCAGCTCCTATATCCCTGCTTCAATCTAAACCACACTGCCCTCACAAAGAACCTTTCAAAAGCAAAGAATTTCAAACATTACTGCTATGAAGGGTCCCAGAACCTACGTTGCAAGGAAGTCCCCCAAAGATCTATCACCATTGCAGATTTGTTTGTTAGCTTGGATTTCTTGCGCCAGCAATGGGTCGATTTTCACACACATACAAAAAGATCTTTTGTTTTCCCAAGTATGTGTGAGGCTTATGGAATCCTTTCCAAAAAAACCACGGCTTCGATTTCAAAGTGTAACATGCCAGAAGCAGTTGCTTTGAGGCCGTCCTTGCCTCTAACATGTTTTTTATTAGGAAAATGTCTTCCAAATTGAAATTAGTACCAGTTTTCAGGAAGGACTTGAGCCTCAACATCTGTTGGTGTAAATAATGGAGTAAAATGTGAGTTCAGAAGAATATTTGTAACTTGGTAGTAGTGCTGACAACCTACTTGTAAATGCAGAGCTGTCCCCAGCTCAAGTATGAAGCCCTCCCTAAAGGAACACTGTAAATATTTCTGTATCAAACTCACACCAGTCTTACAATTTCCAAGCAAATAAAAGAGAGAAACGACAGACTGGCATGGAAGTGTCACGGGGAGCAGCCTTGGGGATGGTTAAGCTTGGAGAGAAGTTTACAGGGAAGGCTTTTCTGTTGTGATTTACATTTCCAGTAAAGCAAAACCCCAGGAGAATTTTTGGCCTGCGAGGGGTTTTTGCAGCCTGCTGAATGCAGGATGGGGATGTTCTCCACTCACCAGATTTTCAAACTCCCTCTCCAAAATAGCCCTGCAGGGTCCGAAACCTGCAGGCAGTGGCTTAGCTGCGTTACCTGGACATTAGTTAGCGGGCAGTTGCCTTAGCAGGGCTCTGATCCCACCATTCCATGGGATTCCAGCTAGCCAGGGAGCCACCACCTCCCTTTTCCTCGAGTCCTGGTCGCTCCCCTGGGCCGGGCGGCCCCTTCTTGTGCTCTTGCTGTTTATTCTGGTGGTAGCTTAAGTTTCCCTTCATCAACTGGGGCAAAACTGGGTGATCTGCAGACTGGTTCATGAGGACGACAACGTTTGTCACGGGCCAGAGCAGGTGGCCGGGGACAGCAACCGTTCCCAAACCCAGGTTTTAATCTTCATGTCCATTAAAGGTCTGTCCCAGCACATCACTGGGGCCTTTTTCAATAGTTTGCTCCAACGTGCACTAAGACCAAACCTTCTTGGTTTCTTGCCCGCTTTGGATTTAAGAGGATAAACTTTTGCTGGTTTAATTTAATTCCACATCAGTTCTTACATTCTTTTCCCACTGGAAGGCTTCAGCTTTTCTGGCTGTACTGAAAAGTAGCATTTGGCATAAATTGTAAATGCGTCTTCAGACAACTTAATCTATTCAAAATGGTGCTGAAAGGGGGGGAAAAAAGATTACTATTGCAAACAAAGGCTTGTATTTCTTTATCTAAGGTAAAAAAAAAACCCTTAGGGCTGTGACAGACAAGTTTTGTCCTTAGATCCAGCTGTGACACTTTAGGATATTTCTATTTTAGCTGCTGGCTACGAGCTAGAGCAGAGC
>NW_010584761.1:48959-70358 GCF_000705375.1 Tinamus guttatus | reverse complement strand
ATGCTCATTGCATTAGTTTCATATTGTGGTACCTGAGACAGGGAACGTGCTTGGAGTTTAAGGTCAGAAGAGCCTTATAGCTCACTGAGTTTTGTTAGCTGGATATACCTGTTGATTGAATGCCCCAGTTTAGTGATTCTTCTTGGAATATCCCATCGCACTGGTTGCAAAGAAATCACCAACTAGGGCCAAAATGTGCTCAGTTTGTGACTGACTTTTCTGTGCACATGTGTAATAATCCTCAGATAAACTGATCAGGAGATTGTGCTGCTTAAAGACAGTGTTTATCTTTCCAGGCACTTAAGGCATTAATTATCAGGACGGAAGGAAACTGAAATGTTTGCAGAGAGTTTTCAGAAACAGGCGTGAACTGGAATATCGAGGAAGAGGGGAGCTGCACAAAGGGCCATCTAGCAGATGATGCTTTCATCTGCCAGGTTCCTAGCATTTAAATAAGAAATATGAAGGTATTAAATTTGTAGTGTTTTTGGTTTATGGCTCTGATACAAGTTGTACTTATCATACTACTTATCAGGTTGTGATTGAGGTTTTTGACCAGAGCACTCCAGAGCTGCATCCGTGTTCACCCCGTAGCAATGTGATTCGTGGAGCTTAAGGATTCTCCAGAAAGTGCCCACATGTGTTAGGAGACATAGCGAGAGGCAAGGTGCTTCTTGGAGAAGAGTTTAAAGGCAAAAGGAAGTGCTTACTTATCCTTCCAGAACATCCTTATCCCAGATAACTTCCAGAAGGTTTTTTTGGTGTTTATTCCTCAAAAGTTTTTCGTTAACTCTGAAATTCCACCTGAACTGAAGGTGTTTGCAAAAAAAAGTGAGACCATTTGCAAATGGAACATGCTCGTTTGCTCCCTCCCATTAGAGCCAACGTTGGAATTAGCTCTGTCAGGGCAAGGTTCAACCCTTATGGTTTTTAAACTGTCTGTTTTACACCGTGTACCCACTGGTACCCCCAGCACTGGAGCCTGGCCCGGGTGTAACAAGCCCTCGCTGGCACCGCTGCGCGGGGCAGCTGCTGCCTGGAGCAGCTGCACGGCTGGAATTTGCCCCTAGGATGTATTACATCCTGATTACTGTTTCTGTTGAGTGATAGGCCAAAATTACAAGGCAGAAATGTGGCTAATCGTGATAAGGGAGATAAGTCTATTCATCGACTGCCCGTGTTTAATATGTGCAGAACAGATGCTGTTTGTTCCCCTTCGGCTGGATTTGCGTGGAAATGTTCTTCCATTCTGTGAGTGTCTTCAGGTTAATGAAGAAACTTTATTGGACATTTTGGTGAGGGAGGCGGGAGAGAGGTGTGAGGTATTGGCGGGATTCTCCTGCTTTCCCAGCGCCGAGGAACCCAAGGGAACGAAGGGGCCTCGTGCAGCGAGCGGGACCGGCGCGGGGCCCGGGACGGAGCTTCTGCTTCCCTCAGCGGCGGCCGGGAGACAACGCGGCCCTCTGAAAGACCAAGTGAGCTGGGTCTGTTCAGCCTAGAGAAGAGCAGCCTGAGAGGGATCTGATCAACATGGGCAAGTACCTGAGGGGAGAGTGTGGGGAGGATGGGGCCAAACTCTTCTTGGTGGCCAGTGACGTTGTGGAGTCTCCTCCTCTGGAGATCTTCCAACCTGCCTGGATGCCACCCTGTGCCACGTGCTCTGGGTGTCCCTGCTGGAGCAGGGGCTGGACTGGGGGATCCCTAGAGGTCCCGGCCAACCTCAACCATTCTGGGATTCTGGGATTCTGGGATTCCGTGTCCTGCCGTCCTGGCCGCGGGGGCTGCAGCAAGGGCTGGGGAGACGAGATCCGGACGGGGGTCCGGTCGGCAGAGCCGGCCCTAACCCGGCATTAGGAGCGCTGGGGCTCCGGGCCATGAAAACACGCGGAGCGCGGCCGGGATCACCCACGGCCTCCCCAGGGCCACCCTGTCCCTCGGCACCGTCGCACCTCGTGGCCGTGGGATGACACGAAGTCGTCAGTTCTGTGTGTCCCACCCCTTCCGCTTGGGAAGAGTTTCCAACTAGTAGCACAGAGGAATGGAAAATCCTTTGGTGATGCCCAGTATAAAATACATCTATTTAAAAAATACATTGGAAAAAAAAAAATCCTACAGTCCTTAGAGCCAGTTCCAGGACGGGCGTTATCGGTGGCTCTGATAAGGCCAGGAATGTGTGTGAGGAATGTGGATGTTAAGAGGCTAAGGCCTCAGGCCGTGGGGCCCTGTCACACCCAGGCTGGGATTTGTGCTCCAATTCCTCCCTAAAGGGCCCTTCTCAAAGCAGAAACAACGTGGGGCTCTGGAAGGACAGTGCAGTCTGGTTAATGCTGATCTTTGTGAAATGCTCTGCGACCTCCTTAGGAAAAGCCTTCGAGAAAAACGAGGTAGAAAAATGAGGCACTCGGGTACAAAACGCAGCCCTCGACGGAGTCGCTGCTGTGTGTGACCGCAGGGCAACCCCGCCTCAACAGAGGCAATTTCCAATTCATATTGTGTGCTGTGACGTGCCCAGGGTCAGACCCCAAAGAAGCCCAAAATAACAGGCGCGAACTTTTGTTTTTCTGCTTCATTCTGTCAATCCGTTCTTACCATCATTAGCAGGGCAGGATAGTGAGTGCAAACAGTAAATACCCGCCCAGCCGAGCACCAGCAGAGCCCGAGACGAGTTCTAGTCTGCGGAGCAGATTATGAGTTACACCAGGTGACTTGCTGAGCTGCTCGTGCTACAAACAGGAGAGGGATTTGGCGTAATCCCAATAAAGTCACTCTCCCGAGGAAGAAGAGACCATGCGGTAATGCAGGAGTGTCATCAACGTCTTAAAAACAGCCATTTAGCCTCTATTTCAGCTCACTCTTCGAGACGCGAGGAGCAGAGCAGGAGGGAGGGTTGTAATTTCGGCTGCCCTTTCCCTGGATTTGCCCTGATGTCCTGTCACGGATGAGTCATCCCTCCTCTTGCTCCTTTTGCTCAGGCGGATCAAACGCTGCTCGTGCCAGCGCTGCGCTGGATTCGCCCGTGGAACCTGCGTGTGCCAGGACATTACGGAGGCAATTCGGAGAGGTGACAGGGTATCTTGTACGGAGAGATAAGAGCAAAGGGGATGGTTATCTCTGGGAGTGCTTGGGGGTCCTATTTCAAACCACCGAATGGCTGCGGGAAGTCAGAAAATGCAAGGGACGGGGCGCAGGGTGCATTAACCTCCCCGTGGGAACCACACAGGGACCTTCGTGTGACCCCACCAGCTGTCACAGGGCAGTGTATGGCGGGCCCTGAAGTGGGAGCCAAGCTGGGAGCATCGCAGCCCCCTGCAAGGCTCTTCCCTTCGCCAGGCCCGACCTTGCTGTCAGTCTTGCAGAAATAAGCGTCACCTCCCTCCCTCCGGGGCGAGTTGTGACAGGGTGAGTCCCAGCATCATAAGGTGCCAGGCAGGGCTGGGAGGGAAGCTGCAAACCTTGGCTGCAAAGATCCCCTCCCAGATCTGCTCCTGACCTCTCTGTACTCACTGGGAAGCTGCAAACCTTGGCTGCAAAGCGCTTCCCCTCCCAGATCTGCTCTTGACCTCTCTATACTCACTGCACACGGGAGTGCAATTCTCTTTAACCTAATTACAAGTCCCACTCGGCGTTTTGGCACTGGAAATTTAGCCATAGAGCTGCTTGTTAAAAAAGAAGTGTGTCAGATGTGGCCACGCTGCTTTTCATGGTGCAGACGCACAGGCTGCAGGTCCCAAGACCATTTCACATTTAAGCCCATGTTTAATTCTCCTAATAGCACCAGGCCTGCAAAAGCTCAGAGCTTTACACCCAGGATTAAGAGACCTCCTAAATACAGAGCCCTAGTGTCGCAGGGAAGGTAAAGAACGACAGAGCTGCTGAGAACTGTTCTTGAAAAACATTTATTTCTTTAATGGGTCGCTAGCGCTGACTCCCAAGCCCTGGCACAACACAGTTTCGCCCTGCACATCACTCTGGGGACAACTGCCTCTGCTGGAAGAAAAAGCCCCCCAAAGAAGCCCCCAACCGAGCAGGTTGGTGCCAACAACCTGTGTTGGATGTTCAACCCCTGCCGGGACGGAGCAGGACGGTGCTTCCACAGGCCCCAAATGCCTGAAGACACGTTCAGCTGCAAAAGAAACGGGGGCACAGAAGGCTGCTAGGCTTCAGCGGCTGCTAGTTTTCTTTTCTGCAGACATTTAAAAAGGAAATCTATGTGTTTCAGTTTCTCCTCCTGAGCCCCGGCATTAGGAAAATCAAATACAAACCCCGAGACTGACGTACACAAAATAGTGAGCAAATGTCCAGATATTTCTAATCCCCCCTCCCCGTTTACTGTGCCATGATAACTTCAAAAAACCAACAAAACTCCACATTCAAATCGTGTTGGATCTAATTTTTAGGAGGGAGGGGTGGAGATGCAGCACACAGCATAGCAACTATCAAGAAGCAATTTTTAAGGCAAATTTATTCCCATTTATTAAGAGTTGAGTTTTTTGTTTGTTTGCTTTGCTTTTTAAGCTGTTAAGTAACATCATCTCAGCTGGACGTTAAGCTTAGGCAATTGAATCAGAGTTTCAGCGAAGTCAACTCATGTTGATCTGAGCCTAGGAGACCCCAAAGACTCCCTCCCCTCCGAGACCAGCCTGAGCCCAACTAAAACACACACACGCACACGTACGAAGAAGGACACAAGGGCAAGCCTCTACGAACACGATGCTGAATACAGACCAAAGCAGAGCCAAACCTAAACTCCACAGATGCAAGAGCGCGGACAAAGTTATGAGTAAAAAATAGGGTGGAGGGGGGAGAAACAGCACCCCGGAGAGGGGTGTTTCATTAGACGGAATGGAAAATCAAAAGTCTGCTGAATGCAAAGAAAGGGAACTCTCAGGTGCACAGAAAGGTGGGTGCTCGTTCAGTTGCCTCATCTCAGCTGGGTTAGTTGGTTGGGCCTTTCCCCTCCCTTGGAGATGCCGGTGGTGGTGCCAGGAGGGCCGTGCGTTTACTCAGTCTGTGCGTCGTAGTTGGCCCCCCCTGCTTTCTTCAGCTCGTTCTTGATGTAATCCTCGTCCAGCTCTTTGTGGTCGCTGATCACAAATTCTTTGGCAAAGTTCTGCGAGAGACAAAGAAAAAGCAGCGTCAGAGAGCGGGATTTGTGTCCCAGCACTCACATGAAGAAGGGTCAGCCCGCTCCTGTGGCTCTGTGAGCTGGACTCCTTATCTACATGATAGGGAGGATGAACACAAAGCTGTGGATAACAGGGCTATAGGGATGGTGAGACATAACACTTCATCTGCAGACCTTTTTTTGTGTCTTCTCGCTGGCTGCAAGACCCAATCCTGCCCTACGCAACAGCTCTTTGTAGAGGTGCATGCGTGGGCAGCTCAGCCAAGTTTCCTAAACAGTATTTAAAAAGAGTAACCACTTTAGCAGATTTCCCTGTCCCTTCCCTGAACCATCTCTTGGCCAAAGCCGAGGTGCTCAACTACAGGCTGTGTTTTTCTCTAATGCGCTCCAGAGCGCTCCGTGCTCTGAGTATCCCAATGGATCTTTAAGGAGTCCCTTTATTATCACGCTGGGAAGCGGCAGCTCTCGCGCTGCCCGTGGGCTCGTGGCAGGGCCAGGGCCAGGCCCTGGGCTGTTCCGTGACATGGACTCGGCCGGCGGAGCACACCTTCCGCCCGGGATTGGAGCAAACCTTCCACATGGGATCGGAGCAACCCTTCCGCACGGGATAGGAGCAAACCTTCCACATGGGATCGGAGCAAACCTTCCACATGGGATCCCACCTCGCCCGGAAGGTCCTTGTCACCTCCCGGGAGGTGGAGCAGCCCCGTGCAAACGTGCCGGGGTTTCCGCCCGCTCTCCCCGTCGTGGCCCTGGGAGAGCTCCTCATGTGGCAGCATCTCCAGGGCCTTCGTTTGGGTAGAGGACGGGGTGGCGACGGATTCAGCCTGAAAGGGCCTCGGATTCAGCCTGAAAGGGCCTCGCTGGCTCTTTCCTGCGGGGCAAGAATGGCAGGGAGAGCAGCACGGCTCCCTCCCCCTCGCCCCGCTGAGCCTGGTTCACACGGCAGGAAATCCTCAGCAGAATTCCCCTTAGTTCTTAGCGGAAAATAAAGGGCAGCTCAGAGCAGCTACAAGAAGCCCTGGCTGCTCTGCTGTTGTTTATCAGCACCTAGAAGAAGTCCCAAGGAACAGCAGTGGCTTCACTAAATCACAGGCAACACAAAGTAATTACAATTACTCAAATCTCACCACACAGTTACCCAGATGATTCCAGGGTGATGATCTGTGGGCATCAGCGACGATTTTGCCCCCATACTCACGAGACCTTGCAAGGTTTGAGCAATTTCCCCTTAGCAGCGTGATCTCAGGTGACCAGATGGGTGATGTTCCCAGCATGTTCTGCCACTCTTAAATATCCTCTTAGCTGACTGGGCCACCTCTTGTGCCAGATTTGTACCCTGTGAGTGCAATCTGGGTCACTGCTATAAAAAACTCCCTACCTTGCCCGGGCAGGGCTTGTTTGGTTCTCTGCACTGACTCCTGCCCACCTTGGTGGGTCAAGCCTGGCTGCAAGGGCGGAAGGTGCTTTGGCGGAGTTTGCTGCCTGGGGAGCCTGATTTCAACATCCCACTTGACCCTTCTTCAATCGCAGCCTCCCTCATCACTCTAAATTGGCTCTTTCAGCTCTCTGGGGTTAAGATTTGCAAAGACTCGTTCAGGGCTCAAATCCTAAGACGAAGGAAGGAAGCCACATGAGACAGCTGAAACCATCTGCTGCTTCCTGTGTCATCAGGGCAAAAGACACGGGAGGCTGCAGGTCTCGCATGAGGAGATGAGCCACATCCCAGCTCCAGGGCCACCCTGGCTGCAGCTCACTCCTTCTCTGTCACCTCTGAAACAGCCAGAATATAAAGCTACCCCCAACTGCTTCAGCCGTGGGGGCCTTTATTCCACACAACTGTCACCTGCAATTGTAAACTACCAGTCGCAGCTCCTACAGAGCCCCAGGGCTGTAAATTCTTGGCTCCAGGTGGCTCAGAGCAACGCGTCTGTGCTGTGTCTGCTCCAGCACCAGATCTTCCTCCTGCCCTCGGGAGCCTCTCGTTCTCGGCGTGGAGGAGCCCCTGGTTTCTCTCCTCTCGCACATGCTGTTTTCCAGCTCCTTCCAAGCGCTGTGTGTGCCCAAGGCGCCGGGAACATCTGCGACGCTTCGGCCCTTGCTTCACTGACGAGCATCTTCATTTGGCCTCCTGCATTTCCGCTTCTCCCTCTTCCCCCGTCCCCAGGCTCTTCCCAGCGGCAGCAGGAAGCCTCACGCGTGAATCCCAGCCTTTGTGTCCGCCCGGAGTCACCCGGATCACGCACACAACGGTGCCATTTATCTCCATCGCCCTCACGACACCGCGGGAACCTCTGCTTTGTCTTAAATCCCTGAACGTGACACGCGCAGGGTTTGCACAGGGCCCCTCGATGTGTCCGTCTGACCAAGCTTTGCTGTTTCTCCACGGAGCAGTTGTCCCAGTGCAGGTCACCGTGTCCTCAGCGCCCATTCCCAGTGCAGGACACCACGGAACGGGCTCCAGCCCCGCAGCCCTGGCTGCACAGGCAGAGCCTCCATCTCCCTTGCAGCATGCAGCAAATGCACTTTTCCTTCCAGGCAATTTTACTGGGGGGAAAAACAGGGTGGAGTAGATTTTCTTCCAGGCCCTCAATGTTTAGCATATGGGACTGTAAAATAGCTCGTATGGGAGCCCGGTGCAGATCCTGCACAGGGAAGCTCTGCAGAGGCCCGTGCAAATCCCAGCCGGGAGCCAGGAGGAGGATCCCGCTCTCGTCTGCACACACAGGGGTAGCCGGGCAGCTTCTTGCTGGTTTTATTTATTTATCTGAGGCCTAAATCCTCAGATCCACAGTGCAGCCTTTACCCACCGCCCAGCTAACGCTCAGGGCAGAGGCCATGGGGACAAAGGCCATTTTTCCTTACAGCTGCTCCAAGTGCAGGAAGAGCTACAGAGTGACAAGCCCCTATAGACAAGCTCTGGTCTGGCTGCATCTACCCTGGTCCAGCATCCGCTGTGGGGCTCCAGGGCAGCAGGAAAGGCCCTGCCAGCTTTCGCATAGACCAGAGTGGATCCTTCCTCCTTAGGGAGCAGCCTTAGAGCAGAGGGGAATCGGGAGGAAAGTGGTGAACAGGACAGGTCTGACTGTGAGCCCAAAGCAGGAACTCAGTAAAGCTGTTGACATCACTAAAGCCAGGCAAATTCCTCACCAAAAATAAAGATGAATAAAATGCCACGGATATTTGCTCACAGAAACAGAGCTGTTTTACCCTGAATACGATTTAGGCAAATAATAGAGCACATGACTTTGTGGGGGTAGAAGTGCTGGAGAAAACAGAGAAGAGGCAAAGTTCATGGAGAATGAGAGACAAGCTGGGCAGGGCTGCGGAAGAGCTTGGTCCGGTCAGAAGGGCCTCAGCGCTGCCACCGAAGGGCTGAGAGCTCTCGGTGGGAAATGCATTTGTGACAAGTTTGCAGGGGGGAAGCAATGCTGAGAGGGAAAAAAAGGAGCCCTGATGGCCCTTTTCCATCAGTGCAATGACTTCCCTGCGAGCCCCATGCCGTTTTGCCAGGCTTTTCCTTAGCCAAAAAAGCACCGTGGCTTCATCCTGAAGCGAAGGAGGCTCTTCGCCCCAAGACATGACTCTACCTTGCTAAAAGTTGCCAGGTTTCACCTTGCAGGGGTTTTTTATTGCTGTAACAGCCTTGAATGCAGCTGTAACAGGCTGTATTCCAGCAGCCTGGACTCGGGAGTGCGAGCGGAGCTCTCTGCGTCTCCCTTCCTCTGCAGCGACGGGGCTCCAAACAGCAGCCCTGAGAACAGGTCTCTTGATGTTTTTGAGATGTCTTTTTTGAGGTGTTTTGAGGTTTTGATTTGCTTTGAGGCTGAATGAGCCAGAACTTGTACGTACAAAGGAAGTAACAGGTAGAATCATCCTTCCTCCTGGGGACATAAAAGCTTAAGAGACTCTGCAAAGTTGAGACACTCGGGCATCACCTTCCTCCATGTGCCTGTTTACACAGTGAAGCCTCCACACATGAGTACCTAGCTTGACTATTAAGAAGTTTAGATAAATACTTTTTTCCCCATCATACCCTTGCTTTTCGCATGCTTGCTGAGGTTGTCTTCTAGATGAGGTAAAGAGGGAAGGATGGAAAATAAAGAGCCATGAAAAATGCTACTGAGTGTTCCTGAAAGCAGTGCTGAAAGAAATACAAAATGCATTTCCTACAATGTAAAAAAGGTAACAAGGATATTCCCCAAATAAGACTTGATTCTCAGTACAGATCAGGGGAACTAGGGTTATTTGTACCAGATGAGCTCCGTCCCTGTAATTTTAGTTATTAAAGCTAAAAATCAATTGTCCTTTCTTGCTGAGAGACTTTCTGGCAACCCCTGCTGCCAATCAGCATCATTCCCAGCACCTCCCTATAGAATTTGCAGCACCTGCTCCCCCTTCTAAGTGAGGAAGATAAAAGCAGGGGCCACCTGGCTGCTTTATGGTGTTGTGTCCTTGTGCTTACAAGCCCAGAACCTGCTCCTGAGCAGCTGATAGCCCTTATGTTTTCCTTATGGCAGGTGCTCCTAGGAGGCTCTTAATCACCACCCTGTGTGAAGGTCCTTTCTTCTACAGATGCAACGTGGTGGTATTTGCTTGTGAGGCCGTGTTGGAGCTGACTTGTTTCTGCTTCGAGTGTCCCGGTGCCAGAGCAGCGTTTGCTGCTGTTTGCTCAGCTTTGAGCAGAGCTCACAAAGAGTCTTCAGGTTTGTAAAAATATCCCCCACTTCAGAGTAATGATTATCCCAAATGAGAAACCAATATTGAGTCAAATCTGTACTTTCTTATTACAGCAAATAATTGCCTGTATTTTTCTACATGCTGCTCATATCTCTGCATATCCCTGCAAAAATCAGAAATAGTGAGGTGACTATGAACTTCAGAAGATGAAGAGCAAGAGAAGTATTGAGAGACATAGCGCTGAGATAAACTTCTCCCCTTATTAGATATCAAAGTGGTTTCCTTATTTATTAAATTGGAGGATTTATGGGTTTTGTTTGTTTCTTGTTTGCTACAGGTTATCTGCAAAGTTACATGCATGCAGAAGGAAAACAGATCTACATACATCCAACTCCACTGGCTGGGATTGAGCTGCACACGTGGCTGTTTCAGGCACTATGTACTGGGAGCGTAAACTCACATCCTTCATTTCATTGAAATTGGCTTGAAGACAAACAGCGAGCCAGAAACTGCATTTGGGTGAAAAGGCTGCCTGTTTTTGCACAGGAATACTAGTTACTGTTTACTCCCTGTCTCTCCAGGAACTGCAGCATCTTGGGAATAGTAAGTTGTAGTAAGTTTGTCCTGCTAAGCATCTCTACAGTGTTAAAAAGTGAATCAGAAATATCTTCCTATTGGAAATGGCTGTAATTGTGTCACTGGTTGATCTGTATAGTCCCAGATTACTTCTTCATGGATATCCACTAACATCAGAACAGGATATGGGAGGTATTCTCACATGGTCATGTGAGATGCCCATAAAGACACTTGTACAAATAGCCTTAATGCAGCTAGAAAGACACTGTTCCAATTAGCTGACAAAATAATTCCTATCTTTCTTAAGGGAAAGATAGTGCCATTGATTTTGCGTTAGAACTAATTTAGAATGGGTTAGCCTGGGTTGCTAAATTAAAATGTATTGAACACAAGTTGCACTGTCTTCATATTTTAGCAGAAATTAACTGGAATATGAATGCTTTTAAGTAACTGCCAAGAATAGTTAATGTTCCACCACATTATCAGCTTGCAGAGATTACTTATCAAATATGAAATAAGTGAAATTGCAAATGATATGTAACAGCATTGAGGGACAGATCTTGGAGTGGCATTTGGAGATGCTGTTCAAATCAACAGGAATCAAGTGTCTAAACATATGTTAAAAAAATCTTGGGCTTAACTCTTATGAGTCATTCATTAGTATTCTATATTATCTCCAATTACAATTATACAATTTCAGGTGCCTCACATAGAGGCTTGCTTTCCTATCTACCAGGGACCATGAAAGTCTCTTCTCAGGACCGTCTGCATAGTTCTTATTTTGAAAGATTTAGCACCAATGCTTGTCTCCTGCAACATGAAATATATATGTATGTATTTTCTTTATGCTTCCTATCTTAAAAAAAAAAAACTTCTATATAATAGAAATTACCCAATGAACTGAGCTCTCATTCTCCATATTATCCTTTTTGAAGATTTTTTTTTTTATATAGGCAAGAGGAGAATTATTGAGGAAGGTATTTCAATATTCAGCCTCTTCTCCCCACAGAGTAAGAAAGGCCCTTCTCAGGCATTAGAGAGTTGGTGCTGGATTTAGTTGAAAGAGCTAATCTTGCTCTGAGTACTTCTTCAGAGCAAACATATGCTAAACATCAGTATCTTCTCAGGCAGCCTTGCTTTTCCATGACAGTTCTTTGCGGCCTTCCGCAATTCCCATCTCTCACGGTAGCTGGTTGTTTTCCCTAGTTTTAACATCCATTGAGTTTTAAGCCTGAAGGAACAAGCCTCGTGTCTCAACACCCTGCTAGGCCTTGAAACAGTTCAATGATATGCTCAGATCGGGCAGACAAATTCCAGAGAAGTCCTTCCAAGGTGTGCACGAAGCGTGTTTCTCTTTTTTCCTGCTACGCCCAATGCCAAACAGAGGACTATTCAAATCCAGTTAGCTATTAAAAGCTGTTAGTTAATTGGTACTGATAGGGACTTTAGACTTCAGCTGACTGTATCCATGAATTCATTGTGCAGAGACAAAAGGCCTCAAGGAAAAAATTACCCAAGACGTGGGCTTCCCCAATTAACTACGACGTTCAAGGATGATCTGATCCTTCCCCCTCACGCACCTCCTGCTGATGTCCACAGAGCTAAAAGGGATGCGAGCTGCGGGTTAGGAGCAGGAGGAAGACGTTACCTGTACTACTTCCTTGACCAGCGTCTTGTCAGTCCCGGTTTTGGCTCTCTGCAGGCCGCTGACGCTCTCCCCGATCCAGGTGATGAGGGCGAACTTGACTCGCTTGCTCATGGCGTCGCCCGTGGTGAACCGGACAAAGCCGAACAGCCGAACGTCATCTGGAGAGACAGAGAACCGAGGAGAGCCATGAAAACGGAGGCGTCCTCACCCCGCTCTTTTGTTGGGTGGGAATAGCCCTCCCAGCTCAATGGCCAAGTCATCCGGGACCGCCGCGGGTTTGGAGGGGTCCCGCACGGCTGCCCTTGGCTCAGGATGTGCCAGAGCTAGGCCCGTGTCTCCCTAGGGAGCTCGGAGCAACCAGGAGGGATCCGGCTCTGCTGACTGCACCATTAGTATTAAGCTTGGAAAGGGCTAAAAAGAGGCAGGGCAAGGCCACCGAGCTAGCCCAGTGATGCCTCCAGCCAGACCACTCATCTGCAGGTCATGCAGAAAGCGATCACCCAGCCACGCTCTTTCTTACAGGGTAGCAGGACAGCAAGGGTCACATTTTATAACATACATTCAGAACCTGGCCCCTGCGCAGGGCTGATCCTTCCTCCTTCCCTTTAGCAACACTTCTGGCTCACTTGTAGAATGAGTTTATAAGGGGCGAAGCAGCTGGAGCAAAACCATCTGCAACTACTTCCCCAGATGTGATTTTCTACTCATTTCTAAGACTTGCAGAGAAGGGGGAGCATTCCCCCTTGGATTTTTAAAGCTGTTCTTGCTTCACAGCTGGGTTCTGCTATATCAGGCCAGACTAGTTCTTTAGTCTGGCTGCACGTGTAAGAGCCTGCAGACTGCTTGTCTCGAGGAGGTGGCTCTCGCGCTGAGGTGCAGGACGCCTCCGTGATCGCAAGCACCACGGGGCCTCTGATCTCCACTCGGATCCCTGGGCTCCTGGCAGGATGCTGAATCCGGTGAGCAGGGTCGTGTGGAAACACAGAGCAGATGGGCAGTTGTGCAATAAGCCTCATCACAGCCACCTCAGCCTTGCCTGTGAACACCTTTGCAGTGAAGCAAGATGACTCAGAAGAATAAACTTTGAAAAGAGTCATGTTAATCCACGTTGTGACCAGCTCAGCGTGGGTGTTTTGTCTATCTGCTGCCTTGACTACTTGCCAGGGGAGAACACAGTCTCCAACTGTGCTAACGTTCACTACCATCACCTTCATTTAGGTTCTTTGCAGCATTCTGCATAAATGGTCAGGAGAGCCCAGGAGCTCTGCAAGAATCAGGCCTACACTGTCCATTCTCAGAAAAAGTGTGGCTAGAAATCGATGCAGAAGAAAAGGTGGGATGTTCTCTGAAAGCTGACAAGTGTCAGAGCTTGGTAAAACACTTTTTCAAAGACTGAATAAACAGAACTATCTTTGAAGAAAAATATCAACTTTTTAAGCATTAAAGCCCTCATTAATCCTCCTCACATTTTATTCCTTATATACCTTTTTGCTGATGGAAAAAAAAAAGGGGAAAATGGTGGGGGGGAGTCTGTAAAAGTACATAAACTCCATGAAGAATTCCAATTTTGAAACAAAAAAGAGAGACTTTGTTCAAAAATCTAGACATGTAAATGGATCTCTTGAAGGAGAAGAGCCATGTGCATGACAAGAGCAGGAAAACAAAACTTCTCTCCCAGGTGCCCTATTCCTGGCAAGAACGAGAAGCCTCTGGTGAGAACTCGCATTCCTGACAGCAAATAAATCCTCTTGCCAAGATTGATTAGAAGCGTAAATGAACCGACAACCAGGAAATACCCAAGGTGAAGAGACACTGTAAATCCCTGAACGTTACTATTAACAGTTATAGGAAAAAAACCCAACTTGCTCCCCCAGTCTGAGAGCAAAGGAGGCCACACTTTGCTAAGAATTGTGCTGTGGTTCCTGTGGGAACACGGTGCTAAAAGGCAATTTAATGTCATCAAGTCCTGGCCCCTGCTACGCTGTAACCATGTCATGGACCGATCACTTCCACCTTGAATATGTAGGTTTTCAACTTTGCTACTTAAACCAAAGGCTGCTGCAGATCCTGAAGCCTGCTTTGGAGCATGCCCCTTTATACGGATAATGGAATATGATGAGAATGAGGAATTCCAAGTTTCTGTGCAGAGCTTTTTCTGAGTGACCCAGAAAGGAGGTTGAAGGAGTGTATCTGGCAGCATGAGCTTTAACTTGGCATGAACCCCCGGCTCCTTGGGGCTCTTGATGTTCAGCAGAAGAGTTTGAGCACTTGCTCGTTCTATTTGAGAGCAGCTTCATGAGCGGCATCTAAGAGGGCCCAAATTAGCTGCTCCCTGTGAGCTCTCATGCTTTAGATCACCTCGAGCCTGCGGAGTCTGAGCAACTGTTACCTCATCGTGTTAAGTCCCAAGATGTTTAATGAGCAACTGAGGTTAGACTTAGGACTTGGAGTCACAGTCTTTTGCAATATTTCCCCAGGACACGTGTACCTGTATGGGCTTGAAAGGTTACACCCAAGCTGGTGCCTTCTCCTCCCGTCTCCCCATGGAGGTTATATCCATGGATATATCCACACCCTTGGGTTTTGGTCCTCTGTACTGAATATGAACTACCAGTATGTGATGCTTTAACTTAACGTGCCAGTGGCCGGGGCAGATAAAGCCAAGCAGTCAGCTTCCAGATGAGCTCTGGGAGCAGCCGGGGAGGTTTCCTGCCTGTCCCTCCAGCCGCTGCTCCGGATCCCTGAGCAGGAGGGCTTGGGAATCACAATGGTCTGAAACATGTTCAGAGCGATAAGGGGATCAAAACGCAAGCGCTTTTACACTCACAGATTTCCTCTTTCACAGTTAATCAGTTCCACCCTGGCACCTCACCTCACTGTGCTGGAAGTCCTCGGTGCCAAATGCACTCAAAATCTCAAGGCATTAATATCCTCATTTTCACCAAAAAAAAAAAAAAAACCCAAAGCCACCAAAAAACACTTACACTTAGTGTTTTTACACTTACACTGTTTTTAGGAATTTGCTGGGTGTGTGGGAGACTCTTACAAATCATAGAGAGACAGCAGATTTCCTCTGGAAGAGGAAATCCTGCCTAGCTCTGCGCAACCACCTTCCTAAGCCATGCATTTCAGGGCAGAGAGAAGCAAATAAGGCGTATTATTAATAGAAGTGGGTAGAACAGAAATAGCAGCTTTATTTGAGAGGATTTCACGAGCTACAAACGGCAGAAATTAACAGCATTAATTCCTCCTAATGTCACTACTCCTTTAACTGCAGTTGGCAGTAGGTGCTGTGCAAACATGAAAAGCACAATGAGTGCCTTAATGAACATTGCTTAGCATCTTTCTCCAAACCCCTTACTTATCAGTAAGGCAGGATTTTCCAAATATACTGATTAAGCTGCTCTTGGCTGTCAGCAAAGCTTGATGCCAAGCTGCAGAGATTTCCTAGATGGAATTCCCTTTTTTTTTCCCGCTCCGCTCAGATCCTTGTAATTCAGCTGCACTACAAAACTCCCCATTGAAATGCAGTGAATCACCAGGAAAGGATATTAGCTGCAAGAAAGCAAGACACTGTCAAAAGCTTCAGGCTCTCAGTCTTACAGCTCTGAGTGGCCAAGCAAGAGACATGGGGAGAAAAGGCCACCACGCCAGGCCTCACCTGCCTGCTAGATCCAGGTCAGGCATCCGAGAGCAAGACCTGCTTTGGTGATGTGTCCCATGCTGAACTGCCAGCAGCACACGACAGATTTCAGCAGGGATTTGTTTCGATCAGCATTTACTCATCTTGTGATTAATTAGTAAGTTTTCCACCTCTTCCCCCAAACTCCTTCAGTCACCTGGCGAGGAGGCAAACCACGTTCTTTGTGTCATCTGAGACAAATATTCTGTCCCCAGGACCATCAACACAGGACGTGCTGTTCATCACGGAGGCACCGATCCCACACTGGGGATATACCAGAGCACAGAGCGGGAGGGAATGGGGGCTCTCATCCTGATCCTTGCTCTTTTCTCCACAGGAAGGAAAGATTTCGCTGGAGTCGGACAGAAGTCAGAGGGCAGAGTGGCCCCCAAACCATCACTGTCCCTAGGTCTTCCCTTCAATGTATGTATGGGAAAGTAGACATTAAAAAAGAACAACAAAACTGGTAAGAAACTGGTTTACAAAGCCATTTTAGCAACGGAAGTTGTAGCCAAATGCAGAAGAGCACCTATCTTCTTATATGTCTTCGAGTTATTTTTTTTACAACTTGAGATGCCAACACAATCGTATTTATTGATGATGTGACTCTCACCTCGTATCTCCCAAGCTCTGTGTGCATCAGTTATGGCCAGGCTCTACATGGGAATTGCCACAAGCCCTGAAGAGTCTGCATTTATTTCGGCAGTTGATTCTATTCTTATTTGCTTTCTAATATTTTATGTCAACCAGAAATAATTTTGTAGGATATTTATTTTATACCAAAGCTTTTCAGTTCTTCCTTGTGCTGACTGCACAATGCAGTTTTGGTCTGATCTTTTCAGACACATGAATAGCTATCCCATTTCATGCTGTCATTGCCATTATTTATCTGGACTGGGGCTTTCCAAATAGAAGGGTCATTATTTCCTTTGTCAGAGATGCACTGAGAAACAACTGTTCACATGTGGGATGGGGGGAAATGCAGTATTTGAACCTCTCCATTACTTCAAGGCAATCTCCACATTAAAGAAACTAAACTACAGACATAGTCTATGCCTTGCATAGTCTATATGTGGCTCAGTAATACTTGCACGGAAAATGCGCCAGGCTAGCCAGTGCAGTAAGGTTAAATTAATTAAAAATAAATTTAAATTAATTAAAACTTTTAAGCCTATGTTTTGGACTGGTGTTGTAGTTCAGCATTTCAACTGTATGCAACTCCTCTCAGCGACAGCACTGCCAGCCCAAGTAAGAGACTTTAAAATTAACTGCAAAAACCCCTCCTCTTCACATCCTCTGTACAACAACCTTCAACTCTTATCTGTGTTCCTGCCTCCAAATCCACCAGCTCAGCTCCTCAGCTTTTTGTCTGGAATTCCGATGGCACGTCCTGCTAACCACCAAATTACTGCTGTGTCTGGATCCGGGCCATCCGCAGGGCAAGAGCTGTAGCTGCGAAGCAGAATGGATCAAAAGCCTTGAATTAAGTCCCTGTTTAATGCAGAGGTAATCTTTGCTGTTAAGCCAAACCAAAACAGTCCTGAGCCAGAAGACACAGGGGGTGTCTGCACCGCGTGTCCAATGACCCTGACACAGTTAATGTCCTCAACCTATGGTCTCCAGGCTCTTTGGGTGAGACAAAAGGAAATACAGCCATGTACGTGGGTCGTTATACAGGACTTCAAGAGGAAACGGTACTAGAGGCCACCTCCTAGTTGTGTAAAGCCAAAATGTGCTGGCCGTGTGGCCCGACATGGACCTGAGTGTGACAGCAAATGATGAGCAGCAGCTCAGGGCTCAGACTATGCTTGTGCGCCTATAACCATGGGCCTCTGAAAAAAAGGGCGTTGAAGAGAATTTCTTACCATGTTTTCTTTCCTTCAAGAGTGGAAACTGCTGTCCCCAAGTAACGGGAAGGGGAAGGATGATAGTTTGATGGTGCATTTCCTTACTCTGCCGGCAGTGTAGTAAAGAGCTCAGAGACAGTCTCCGCTGTGGGATATGTGACATGTAATAAGGACACTGAATATTTGGGAATGGAGCTGGAAGAGCAAGGAAACCTGCCCGGGCTGCCCGGGGTGAGCGGTGGCTCCCGGCGCGGGCCGCGCTGCCCCGCGATCGCAGCGTCTCGGCCCGTCCCGCGCGTTGGGTCGTTGAGCAGCAGCCCCCAGAGCGTCCCCGGGGATGCGCCGCGAGCTGCTTTGTCACACAGCCCTTCTGAACTGCTACAACCATCAAGTGAAGCAATTTTACCTTCTTTCCCCGGGTCCTCAGCCACTATCGCTCCCTGGGGAGGTTTACAGCAACGAGTGGGGCCGTGGGCCACATGCAAAGAGTTACGAACGGGAGGAAGGAAAAGAAAAATATGACCCCCTAACAACAACCCTCCCTGTTGTTGCTACCTCAGCCCTTCCTAACGCCCACCCTTGCACAAGGCTGGATACCCACTAGAAACAAAGGCAAATCTTCCAAGCAAAAGCACTTCTTCATTGCAGAGCCACATGAATGAGCACACACAGACTCTGCCTGCCCTGTAATCTAATGCCTGCGAGGTAAGCGGTGTGTACGGCATGCTGAGGGTGCTTTTAGTAAGAGTGGTTATTAAATAAAGTGCAAGCCATAGATGTTTTCCACGCAGAGCAGCACCAGCTATCGCTGGTGCTCGAGTGGAGCAGGGCGCTTGGCAGTGCTCTGCATGCTGAGCTTTGCAGTTCTAGCTCCTGCTCTCACCTTCAGCCACCAAATTACACTCAGCTTTGAAGAGGCAGCTGCAGGACTCTGTGGCTTTCAGGGCAGTGTTTTGCACAAAACAGGAATTCAAAACAAGGAAGGAAGTTTATCATGTGTCAGAGTTTTTTTTTTTTTATCCTTTCCTAACATTTGTCATAGCGCTTTGCATGGATAGTAGCTCTTATCCCCTCCAGTAAAATTTAGAAGGACCAGGATGGAAGAGATGTAGCAACAGCAAGGAACAACATTTAGGATCTCTTCCCTTCGCTTCCTCCTCTTTCTCCACTGACTGATCCAGCAGAAATATTCCAACGGGCTCCACCACACAGTCACATGTGGCACCTTTCCTCCGCATGGGAAGGAAATCTCTAAGCTTTGGCTCTCCAGAGGTCTGGGCTACGGGGGGCTGCACAGATGGGGCCACTGGACGAACTTGCCTCTCCTCCTTCCTGCACTGGGGCCGTTAATCCGTGGGCAGAGGAAGTTCTTTGCTGACACGTGGCCGAGAACCTGTACCGGAGTTTGCCCAGTTCTTGAAAGCAGAGAGGCAGGTTTGAGAGCAACCTCTGGGGCCTCCGCTCTGCCAAGAAGCAGCCTGCAGAAGGGGGAAAATGGGGAACAGGGAGAAAATCCAGCAGCCATAAAGGATTAGCTTCACATTCGGGCTAGCGAGGGGCCCCAGTCAACCCCAAAGAAGCCCTAATTATATCCTCTCTCATCTTGCTTATGCCTAAAACATGCAGAATTTCCTTTTTGCTGTAAAAATGTTTCAGCATTGGGGCCAGCTGGTGTCAAAAAAAAAGTTTGCTCAAACTCTATCTGTTTTAATGCCCTGTTTATAAATACAGATTTGACACTCGCGAGTGATGGCAAGAAAACAAACCTGGCCAGATTCCAAAGTGCAATATGTGACTCCATTAATTGCTAGACACATCCAACCAGTGACTGCTGTCTGCCAAAGCCCCTCTCCCTGCCCCTCCACTCGACACAAATATTCCCTTTGCTAAGGAAGGGAAGACAGGAACTGTTCCTAAAGAGGGTATCCCTTCAGAGAAAACGCTAAGAATCGACTCAGACAGAATAAGAGATGGACTCCTTAAAGGCAAGGAGAGAAAATAAATGGGGAAGGTTGCCTGGCAAGCCTCAGATACCTGGAGATGCTGCTTCACTTATCTCAGACACGAGGAGAGCAGAGAACAAAGGCGCTCGGAGGTTTAAGCTGCTCAACTCCAAGAGAACCACTTTTCTGTATGCCTGGTTATTGTTTGTTTGTTTGTTTTTCCTTATGTTCCACATAAAGAAAAGTTCAATGGGAGAGGGTTCTTGTGGTACAGGTCACCAGCTCCCCGCACCCCGACTGCTTGAATTTATGGAAGATGCCATGGTTTTCTGAGAACTCCCCCCGCCAAGGTCTCAAGAACAGCTGGAAACCAGCAGTTAAGGTAGCCCTGACAAGACCCCACTGTAAATCTCTTGGCAGAACAGGCTGAACCCTGTGATTTCGTGACTACCTCCCAGGGCTGGAATACAGTTTTTCCCTAGGAACTCTATTGATCAGAAGACCAGTCCTGCCCTTATTTAAGCAGTGGAAATCATCTCCTCAAACTCAACAAAATGCAGACAGGACTGGAAAGATTAGTAGGACCCTCTCGGTCATCAGTGCTTTAACCCAAGCAGGGCTCTGTATTCACAGATTTGCCCCTTCTTGGGAAGAGAGAGATTGCTCAACATCCAGTTCCTTCACCAAGCAGATATATAAGTCTAAAAATACAGAAGATTAACCAGAACACTGGACTACAGAGGTGGGAAGGCTTTGTTGGTTACAGACATCAGGCATTAGTTACAAATGCTTCACATCCCCCCTCACCTCATGACATTAATATCAGGCAAGATGGGGGGAAAAAAAACATACAATGCCCCCCGGAAGTTACTCTGAAAGAAATCAAAACATATTTCTGTAAAACCTGTCAAAACTTACGATGAGATTAAGCTAAACATTTCCCCGCGCGCTTTCATTCCCCCGCAGGGCTTTGTTCGTATCGCGCAGCTGACAGCTCAGCCATCAGCTGCCACGTCTCAAGCGGAGCCGCAGCGGCCCCGGTTGTGCAATGCCACATCCACAATTGTCCCCAGCGCTGAATTGTTCCAGCAAACCTGCATTCCCGCTCCGAGGCTCCTACGGTTTAAAAATCGGAGCGAGCCTTCAAACTGCCTTCACGTTGCTGCTGCGGATATAATTTACAAGGGAAGAATGTCCTTGCATAACAAGCTGCATGACTAATTCCTTTTAGCCGCAAAAACTGGAGGATCTTTTGCTCTTCTGTAAGAAATGCCCTGAAACGGCAGCACTGAACAATGGACCCTCGTGCAGCGAGTGCTTTATCCAGGTCACCCGCAGATGGAGAAGCCAGGAGAAATTGGGGGAAGGAGGTAAAAACCCCAAAGCGCTGGGGTGAAACAAAGGAGCAATGGGGCTACGGACTTGGGCTGCCACGGAGCGAGTTGCGCTCGGGGGCAGCAGGAAAAGCCGATCACGCAGGACAGGGTGAGATGGGGGAGCAGCGGGACACGCTCCGGCGCAGCCAAGTTTCCTCCAGCTCTTTGTCCGGCTTGTCCCGGGCGGTGGGAAGCAGCGTCCGGGTCTTATCCGGGAGCAACCGCAGCCGGACTTACCTGTGCACTTCCTTGTGAAGGTTTCGTAGTCCACCCCTTGGTCTCCGGGGACGATCGTGGAGCCATCGTATTTAAACGTCACCCTTGGGGATGGGGAGAAGAGGAATATGTTTGAGATTCACCCTTTAGGAAGGGGAGGGGGGTATATTTAAAACTCACCCTTTGGGAAGGGAAAAGGGGAGATGGGGGTGATGCGTGTAAAAAAACACCTTTAGGATAGGGGAAAAAAGCAGAAGGGAATTAGCTCATTCAAGCCATCCTTTAGGGAGCCCAAGAGGGGCGATG